>CANNZV010002102.1:18609-132331 GCA_947561585.1 Caprella mutica
TTTCCACCTCTTATATTTTGCGATAAAATCAAAGATTAGGAAAGAATTCAAATTGTTGAGCACTATATGCTTGCAGTTCGTAATATGGATACACATTATGTACATATATTAATATTTATTTTCCTTCTTATAAAATAACTTTAATTTCCCAAAAATAATAGTTAAATCAAACAGATGTTTCAGTACGTTACATGGATATACATTAAAACTCTTTATGCCAAATCTACTTTTCAAATGTCCGGGCACGAATTAGGAGAAAATTAATTATTTAATTAATAGCTTTAACTAATTGATAGTATTTTTAATAAAAAATCAACTATTTAAAATACAGCTGATTTAATTAATTAAACTCGTTCATTTTTATATAATATATATTTTATGTTTGTTTGAATGACGCTGATTATTTTATTATTAGATACAACTTGGATCGGATTTTTTTGAATTACGTTCATTTTGGTTCAGTAACAATTATATTCTATTTACCATTTATATTTATTTACCATAATAATATTATGTATTATTTCGCCGCTGCACTTAAATTTATTGGTCAATTTTATATTTTTTCTTTAACAAAAACTCAAATCTGTTTCAAATTATTGGAATAAAAATAAAGATATAAATTCAAATAGAATGATGTATATATATCGCTTGTTTGCAGCAACAACGTCATAAACACAAAAACATGTATTTTAGAGTTATCCATATAGACATATAAATCATAAAATGCTGATTATTTTGGTAAAAAAATCATCATTGAAACTTTAAAATGTACCGCTAGAAAGGCTAAATGTCCTAACGATATACCACTAAATATACGTACATTAAAAGTACCTAATATGCCTCTCCTGAAAAACA
Organism: Caprella mutica; assembly: GCA_947561585.1. Taxonomy (NCBI): domain Eukaryota; kingdom Metazoa; phylum Arthropoda; class Malacostraca; order Amphipoda; family Caprellidae; genus Caprella; species Caprella mutica. The sequence goes on from CANNZV010002102.1 coordinate 19,465, forward strand.
GCTTTTTGAAGTTTTGACAACTGACTGTTCTCGCTCGCAAACAAGCGATGTCGCAATTCCGAGTCTCCCTCTCTAAAGAATGAATCTACAAACAGCATCTCATAAAGTGAGTTAAAAGTTTAAGTTGCGTCTTGCAACCAACTTACCACAAGTAAAATCTGTAATTTGAGGTTGTCTTTTCATTATAAAAGGAAAATTTAATTCAATGAAGAAGAAATCGTTTTTACTTTAAGAAAACCTGAGACCAGAAAGCTCAGATTAATAAAAATAACTGCTATGTAGGTACCACTTATAGTAGGGAGTTTACACAAATATAAAATGTGAATTGTGTTGCTAAATTTTTACCTGTTTCAATACTCTCTGTATGTCCTCTACTATAAATAGAACCTACAAAGTTTAAATTCTGGGTATGACGTATAAAAAGTAATTTCGTTAATCTAAACTTTCTTGTCTCAGGTTTCCTTCACATGAGAGCCGTTAATTCTTTCTTGAATTCATTTTTCCTTGTATAATAAATAGACAACCTCAAATTACTTCAGATTTTACTTTTGATGAGTTTGTTGTAAGAAACATCTTGTTCAAATTACTGTACTCACTTTATGAGATGCTGTTTATAGGATTGTAATTGCGACACTCTTTCTTCTATAACGGAAAGAAAGAGACGAGTAAAAAAACTAAATGGCGGCGATTCACAACCATCTATTTATAATTTTTTTTTTTATAATAGTTTTTATTTTAATTTCTAATAGTTTTTAGAGGAAAACTATTTTTTTTATGAATACTCTTTACCAATAAGAAGTTTGAATACATCAACGAAACACATGTTCGAAATATGTGGACCTGAATATGGATATTATTGAGTGTGAGCGTTACCACATTATATAGAATATTCACGTTACTGAACCAAAATGATTATAATTCAAAAGTTTAAAAAAACCCTGACAAAGTATGTGCTGTAACTTATAATGTATATGTGTATATTATTAATAATTTTTGAAAATGGATAAATTCCGATGTATTAACTAGTGGTTTTATATGAAAATATGGTAAAATATGAGTTCTTTACATTATGCTATTAAGTATGGTGTTTGACATGTTGCTATGAATGTGTTAAATAGCATAAGCTTGACACCTGTTATAGAAATAAAAATTGACATGCATACAATCTTTTTGTAATAAGGTATTTATGATATGGTTTCAATATGGCGTAACCACATGTTTCTTATGTGTTCTTATGATGATTAGATTGATTCAATGTGTATTGAAAATATTTAAACTGCATTGCCACATTAAAACCATTAAACCGTACCTATTCATGGTAATGCAATATGGAATTGTTTGCAGGGAACTGAGCAAAATAGTGAGAAAACCTTTTTTTTAAATATTAAGTAGTCAATTGATCCATCAATTTTGGATGGATCTGAACCATGTTGGTTAGTTTAATTTATATGAAAATATCTTCATTAGCATCTTAATACCCCCCCCCCCCCTAAAAAAAGAGGGATTTCTGTAATCAGATCAAATGAAATTAAACAATATTGAAAATAAGAAAATTGGTATTTTTATGTCGGTAGTTAATTTCTCCAAGATATATACAGAGTTTAAGATATTAATCTGTAACTTGTGTAAAGCTGGTTGAGGTAGTTAGTAAATAGGAGAAAGTTTCAAATAATTAATATTTATTCTCAGTCAGAGTCAGGTTTCTGCCAAAGAAAAGGATCACTACAAACAGCAACTCATAAAGTGAGTAACAATAATTTAGTTGCTCTTCTCATCAAACTATAATGGCTAGTAAATTCATTATTCACATTTTCTGTCTACTATTTAACAACAGTTGTAGGGATAATTATAATACGTTGTTTTAAGATGTTATTTTATAATGATCATCGCTGTTGAATAATAAATTTAACATCTCTTTTCTTCCAAGACATTTATTTCTCCATTACAACTTTTAAATTATATTTCTATTGATGGGATATTATTGATGGGATGAAAATTACCTTAAACAAGGATCATAAAAATCAAAACCACGAATTATAATTATTTCCACCATTGATGCTAAGAGTATCAGAGATAAAATATTTCTATTATTTTATTTAAGTTCGTTGTTGTGGCGGTTGGTTATCTTTACTCCCTTTATGAGATGCTGCTTGAGGTTCGTTCTTCAGAGAAGGAGACTCGATTTTTCGACACCAACTGCGAGCGACAACTGGACGGAGTAAATCAGAAACAAAAAATGTCGGCTATTCATTAAATTCACTCACTTACTTACCCATCTATTTAATATCTTTATTTTTCATTCCAATGATGTTTAACGGATTTTAGTATTTTTTTTAGTGAATACTATTTATGGGCAGCAACATTACACTAACTGTAATAATGTTTGTAAATTCATTAGTTAGTAAGGGCAGCGACAAAATACACAAAATCAAAATATGTGGATTGTTTAATACCAGGATGTGGAAAACAATGAGTGAGGTTACCACAGTATAATATATATAGAATGAATATACGTAACTGAACCAAAATGAATAAATTTCAGAAATCCATGTTACATTTAAGAATAAAATAATTACCGTCATTCATACATATCAACATAATTAATTAACTGTAATATACAAAGGCGTGGGTTTAATCAATCAGCTGTATTTTAGAAATGACTAACCAATTAATTAATTTCCAAACAGTTCAATGCTTTGTTTAACCTTCTTACCAACGCACAAGTCACATTTTAACATTTTAAACTAGAAAATGAACAACCACGCACATTTTCATATAAATCGGTAAATTTTCCTTTTCTAAAATTCCTCTTTTTTTTTGGTAAAATAATTAGGTAAATTTGAGTGAGTTCCATCCATATTATTTATTAAAATGGTCGTCGTCGGTCTTTGATCCTCTGCCGACCGACTGACCATACTCCAAAGAATGAATCTACAAACAGCACCTCATAAAGTGAGTAACAGTAACTGGATTAGTAGCTCTTCTCATCAAACAAAAACCTATTGCCAATTATGAGAAAATTCGTATTTACTATCTACAAACAGCAATCGTAGGGATAATTAATATAGGGAAAGTTACGAATTATCGGATGGTTCCACTTTTTCGATCATGTAAGAAAAAATATATAGTTTAACATTTTAATTCGTTATCAATAGTTATAGAAAAATCCTATTTTATAACAATAATTACAAAATAACATCATAAAACCACTTGGATTCATAAATAATTTCTTTAAAAATGTGAATTTGTTCATTCTCATAGATCTATTTGAAGTTTTCTTTAGTTCTGTAGTTAAATAGGTTAGCCAGAAAAAGTTTTCTTATACAAAAATGTATAGAAAACTAGAATTACTGTTATGGATAACTAATATATAATAATTAACAATTCAATTGTTGATTATTAAAGAAAACTCACTACCACTCCTATTATTTCGTTTCGTTACATAAAATAGATGGGAATCTTTTAGATTATGTTTAAAGGGATTTGAATCTAATAGCACACAAGAAAAAGAATTCTAAACTTTAAAATATTAAACATATCATTCACATACAATTTGCAATATCATATATTATATTTTTTCGTGAACACAAATAATTACTTTGTACCAATTACCCATATCATTCTCACAAAATTAATTAATACTGTAAATAAAACACAATATATGTTTTCCATGTTATTCATTTCTTCGGTCGGGATCAATGAACTTTTGAGATATTGGCGAAGTTAGGACTGATATCAGCGATCTTTTCAACAGCGCCTCATAAGCAATGAGTAGAGACGCATAAATTAGAATTAAATTCATCTTCGAAATGCTGTGTTATTCGCAATTATTTCTATATTACAATTTGCATTACACTATTTCCATCTTGGTAGAAATGTGATAAATCAATGAATTAAAAGAACTTTTCATTTTAATTTGTTTATCGTTTACCTACCTACCTACTCTTTTAATCAAGGTCATTTAAATATATATTAGGTATTGTATAAAAGTAATATTAGGACAAAGCTATTTCTAGGACATTTTCTTATTATTATGTTTAAATTAATTACATTTTTAGTTGTGTCAAAAGCCTTTTATATTCCAAAATTATTCATTGCCATTTTACGGCTGCAGAAAAATGAGTAAATTAAGTAGTAAGTCCATGCAGAAAAATTTATTAATACAAATAGGAATACGAACACTTCAAGTTGATGATTAAAGTAACTAAATAAAATATGAATATACTCCAACATCAATACTTTTGAGAAACCGTAATTTTAACAAGAAGTACGTTTGTTTGCTATGCTTGCTGTTTGTTTAATTGCCGCCATGTCGATGATGCGCGATTGGTGTCGAAATAAGGCCGGGTAACGCCGATCTTTTCAACAGCGCCTCATAAACACAGTCAAAGTCCAAAAATAAATTCATACCTAAAATAATATATGGATAATCTTACTTACTCATCGTCTTGAATGAAGTTCCTTTTATTTGTTGTATTATTGATTATGTTATTTAATCTTAGTATTTGTTATTTATTCCCAGGGAAATCATTTCATAAATAATGCAGTGACTTTTTGTTTGGATCAAATTTTTAGTATAATAATTTTATATCTATCGAGATAACACAACAAGTTAAAAGTAAATGGGTACAATTTATTTGAGAGAATATATTGAGCTGTATTTAGAAGCAATCAATTCATTTTAAAATAAGTTTGAAAATAAATACCTCCATCGCAATTGATTTGTTTCTCTGGCTTATAAATTATTTTAGTTATTCCAAGAAGTAATCCTGATTCATAGAAAACCATTTTTTGAAAGAAAACTTTTCTTTGACTAACTATCTAAATGAACGTGATTTGACTTCTCTCGTTAGTTAATTTGAGTGTTGTTGGATAAGTAATTGACGCCAAAATAAATCAACAATTAATTAGGGTCAATTTAATTCAAAGAGAATTTATTTTCTAAAAAAATCTAATATTTAAAGTATAGAATAATTTTACTGTAAATGTTAATTCTTTAATTTTAATTGTCTTTAAGCATCTAGGTAATTGTGATAATTGTTATTCTATTATGCATATATATATTAACTTTAAGGTATATTAGAATAACAATATTAATGTAGCTGCAAAAGTGCTAACTCTTCTTAATTCAATCGATTGAAATACTCACCCAACTAACACAGAGCTGTATCTATATTTATGTGGCGCTGTTGAGAAGATCGGCAATGTCAGTCAGGTCTACTCTGCCAAAAGATTCAAATATAGCTAGGCTTCTAAAGTTGCTAAGAAGAAGTAAGGTAAGAAGCACCCCTGTATTAGTCTACCATCGTAATTATTCCCCCTTTTATTCACTACCTTTTAGTAAGTAAAATCACAGAGTTAGCTTAAGAATATAAATAAGTAAAATAACCTTCGCGCAATGACAAAAATAATCACCCTCACTTTTCGCTTACCTGTTCTTAAACTATGTCCAACAGTTCAAAAATGTGTTTACTTGTTTACCTGTCCATTGGCTAACGTACAAGTATTTGAAAAAGCGGAAACATTTTTGTGTCCCATACTGTATACCTATGTTAAACTTAATGCTCTCTTTCACTCCTCTTTGTGAATTACAACTAATCTGAATGTGAATTGGTTTATATTGAAAATAAATTATAAATATTTTCATATATCGTTGTAAATTCTTCATTCATTAATTTAGGCCTACTGGCAACCTACGTATTTCAATATTGTAGCCGTTTCTACTGCTAACTATGTATATAGGACATATACGTGTAATAATTACCTTATTCCTTTACATGTATGCATATTATCATATATATATTTCATACTTAACGACAACTTTAGCAATTCTGCAACATTATTTTATTTACTAATACTATTAATAAATATACAAATGAATATGATGAAGTCATCCATAATTATGATAACTAATATTTATTGCAACATTAAGATTAAACAGATTTGTATCAAATATGAATTTCAAAGATATAATTTAAATATAATATAATGTATTCATATTTATACCTATGGCAATGAAGTTGTTTTTCGTTCTTCGCGGTCTTGTTTTAAGATTCTACGTTTAATCTTAATTAAATATATGATGCCAAATACTTCAATTTAAAGTCGAGAACTGCATGTAATTAATTAGTTTCTATAATGATATTCAAAGCGTAGTACCTAAAGCAATAATGATAAAAGTTAATAACATTATTTTTCTACTATCAATTAGTATCACAATTCTAAAATCATGTATAGATTGGTAATCAAACATTCGAGTTGCCAACTATTTCCCCTTAAACCAATCGAAATGTTTTTCCTACTGCAGTGCAGGCTCATGTAGGATTGTAGGTTTTTGTTTGATGAGAACAGTAACTAATGACTGTTACTCACTTTATGAGGTGCTGTTTGTAGGTTCAATCTTTTGAGTATGGTCAGTCGGTCGGCAGAGGATCACGACCATTTTAATAAATAATAAATAGAACCATCAATATTGGATGGATTTCAACCAATTTACCTAATTAAAAAAAGAGGAATTTTAGAAAATGAAAATTTACCGATTTATATGAAAATGTTTTAGTTTAAAATATTAAAATGCGACTTGTGCTATAAAGCTGGTAGGAAGGTTAAAAAATTGAACTGTTTGGAAATTAATTAATTGGTTAGTCAAAACTATAAAATACAGCTGATTGATTAAACCCACGCCTTTGAATAATTACAGTTAATTAATTATGTTGGTATGAATGACGGTAATTATTTTATTCTTAAATGTAACATGGATTTCTGAAATTTATTCATTTTGGTTCAGTTACGTATATTTATTCTATATATATTATACTGTGGTAACCTCACTCATTGTTATCCACATCCTGGTATTAAACAATCCACATATTTTGATTTTGTGTATTTTGTCGCTGCCCTTAAACTAACTAATGATATAGACACATTACAGTACTGTAATGTCGCTGCCCATAAATAGTAGTTTTCACTAAAAAATATAGTAAAATCCGTTGAAAATCATTGGAATGAAAATAAAGATAGTAAAAAATAAATAGATGGACGTGAGTGAGGAGTTTTTTGTTTCTAATTTACTCCGTCCGATTGTCCGGTTCGAGTCTCCTTCTCAACGAACCTACAAACAGCATCTCATAAAGAGAGTAAAGATAACCAACCGCCACAACAACAAACTTAAATAAAATAATTGAAATATCTTATCTCTGATACTCTTAGCATCAATGATGGAAATAATTATAATTCGAGGTTTTGATTTTTATGATCCTCGTTTATAGTAATTTTCAATTACAATTTTGAAACCATCAAATAGTTTCAAATAATATCTCATCAATAGAAATATAATTTAAAAGTTGTAATGGAGAAATGAATGTCTTGGAAGAAAAGAGATGTTAAATTTATTATTCAACTGTGATGATAATTATAAAATAACATCTTAAAGCAACGTATTATAATTATCTTTACAACTGTTGTTAAATAGTAGACAGAAAATGTGAATAGCCATTATGTTTGATGAGAAGAGCAACTAAATTTATTGTTACTCACTTTATGAGTTGCTGTTTGTAGTGATCCTTTTCTTTGGAGTATGGTCGGCAATAATTATGCTTTCTTTCTCCTATTTACTAACTACCTCAACCAGCTTTACACAAGTTACAGATTAATATCTTAAACTCTGTATATATCTTGGAGAAATTAACTACCGACATGAAAATACCAATTTTCTTATTTTCAATATTGTTTAATTTCATTTGATCTGATTGCAGAAATCCCTCTTTTTTTTGTTGGGTATTTAGGTGCTAATGAAGATATTTTCATATAAATTAAATTAACCAACATGGTTCAGATCCATCCAAAATTGATGGATCAATTGACTACTTAAAATTTAAAAAAAAGGTTTTCTCACTATTTTGCTCAGTTCCCTGCAAACAATTCCATATTGCATTACCATGAATAGGTACGGTTTAATGGTTTTAATGTGGCAATGCAGTTTAAATATTTTCAATACACATTGAATCAATCTAATCATCATAAGAACACATAAGAAACATGTGGTTACGCCATATTGAAACCATATCATAAATACCTTATTACAAAAAGATTGTATGCATGTCAATTTTTATTTCTATAACAGGTGTCAAGCTTATGCTATTTAACACATTCATAGCAACATGTCAAACACCATACTTAATAGCATAATGTAAAGAACTCATATTTTACCATATTTTCATATAAAACCACTAGTTAATACATCGGAATTTATCCATTTTCAAAAATTATTAATAATATACACATATACATTATAAGTTACAGCACATGACTTTTGTCAGGGTTTTTTTAAACTTTTGAATTATAATCATTTTGGTTCAGTAACGTGATATATTTCTATATAATGTGGTAAAGCTCACACTCAATAATATCCATATTCATTATTCAGGTCCACATATTTCGAACATGTGTTTCGTTGATGTATTTAAACTTCTTATTGGTAAAGAGTATTTATAAAAAAAATAGTTTTCCTCTAAAAACTATTAGAAATTAAAATAAAAACTATTATAAAAAAAAAGAATTATAAATAGATAGGATAGGATGGTTGTGAATCGCCGCCATTTAGTTTTTTTTTTCACTCGTCTGTCTTCTTCTTTCTTTCCGTTGTAGAAGAAAGAGTGTCGCAATTCCAATCCTATAAACAGCATCTCATAAAGTGAGTACAGTAATTTGAACAAGATGTTTCTTACAACAAACTCATCACAAGTAAAATCTGAAGTAATTTGAGGTTGTCTATTTATTATACAAGGAAAAATGAATTCAAGAAAGAATTAACGGCTTTCATGTGAAGGAAACCTGAGACAAGAAAGTTTAGATTAACTAAATTACTTTTTATACGTCATACCCAGAATTTAAACTTTGTAGGTTCCATTTATAGTAGAGGACATACAGAGAGTATTGAAACAGGTAAAAATTTAGCAACACAATTCACATTTTATAGTTTGTGTAAACTCCCTACTATAAGTGGTACCTATGTACATAGCAGTTATTTTTATTAATCTAAACTTTCTGGTCTCAGGTTTTCTTAATTAAAGTAAAAACGATTTCTTCTTCATTGAATTAAATTTTCCTTTTATAATGAAAAGACAACCTCAAATTACAGATTTTACTTGTGGTGTAAGTTGGTTGCAAGACGCAACCTAAATTTTTAACTCACTTTATGAGATGCTGTTTGTAGATTCATTCTTTAGAGAGGGAGACTCGGAATTGCGACATCGCTTGTTTGCGAGAACAGTGTCAAAACTTCAAAAAAGCTGTTTTTCAGGAGAGGCATTTTAGTACTTTTAATGTACGTATATCGTTAGGACATTTAGCCTTTCTAGCGGTACATTTTAAAGTCTCAATGATGATTTTTTTTACCAAAATAATCAGCATTTTATGATTTATATGTCTATATGGATAACTCTAAAATACATGTTTTTGTGTTTATGACGTTGTTGCTGCAAACAAGCGATATATATACATCATTCTATTTGAATTTATATCTTTATTTTTATTCCTATCATTTGAAACAGATTTCAGTTTTTGTTAGAGAAAAAATATAAAATTGACCAATAAATTTAAGTGCAGCGGCGAAATAATACATAATATTATTATGAAATAAATATAAATGGTAAATAGAATATAATTGTTACTGAACCAAAAAAATGAACGTAATTCAAAAAAATCCGTTGTATCTAATAATAAAATAATCAGCGTCATTCAAACAAACATAAAATATATATTATATAAAAATGAACGAGTTTAATAAATCAGCTGTATTTTAAATAGTTGATTATTAGTAAAAATACTATCAATTAGTTAAAGCTATTAATTAAATAATTAATTTTCTCCTAATTCGTGCCCGGACATTTGAAAAGTAGATTTGGCATAAAGAGTTTTAATGTGTGTATCCATGTAACGTACTGAAACATCTGTTTGATTTAACTATTATTTTTGGGAAATTAAAGTTATTTTATAAGAAGGAAAATAAAATTTTAATATATGTACATAATGTGTATCCATATTACGAACTGCAAGCATATAGTGCTCAACAATTTGAATTCTTTCCTAATCTTTGATTTTATCGCAAAATATAAGAGGTGGAAAAAGCTTCTCTTCATACTTTTTAACTTGTCATCATTGACTATTATATTCAAAACCAAGTTTTTATTTAATGTAAATATACTTTATATAATATAATGTATTTATAAGCTATTATTTTTATTATGTTAAGTAGTATTGTCCGTCAACCCTCCTGATTACCTCACCAGTTTTAGCACAAGTTTCAGACTAATATTTTAAACTCTATGAACAACTTGGGAAAATTAACAACCGACACAGGATTTTCAATTTTCTTATAAATTCTGTTTCTTTTCTTTTTCTTTTGGAAGATTCTGCCTGAATAAAAAATCCCTTTATTTTTAATTGAGTAATATTTAATAATTAGGTGCTTATAAAAATATTTCATTTGAGTTAAATAAATAGGGTTCAGATCCATTCAATATTGATAGAGAAGATAATCCAATAGATTATTTTTCAGAGGTTTTCCCACCACTTTGCAGTGACGTGGCAGAGGTTTTTCCTCTGCCACTCCCTGCAAACAATTCCATATTGCATACACGTGGTTACTACCATGTGGTTTAATGGTTCTAATGTGACAATACGGTATAAATATTTTTAAAACACATTGAACCAATCTAACCATCATAAAAACACAAACATGTGATTATGCCAATTTAAAACCATATCATAAATAAATACAAAATCGAATGTATTTTATTATAGACCACATCAAACACCATACTTCTATTCTAACGTATGTTATCTACAGATAATTTACCATATTTCCATGTAAAACATCATGTTAATAATACTTGATAGGTATTTTTTTTCTCCACCATTGATGATAAGGGATAGAAAACTGCAATAATTTGTTAGAAAATTGATATATAGTTTTAAATAAATTAATATATAGTTTTAAATAGGTTATTCACCTGCGTGTTAATTGCATGACTGTAATTTTGACGAACTGAGGTCAGAGTTCATCTTGTTAAAGCTAATCAATATAAATTAAAGCAACAAAAGTTCTTGTTCAATATAAGTTCTCCTTTGCTACGTAAAGACTGTGCAGAATATAGGTTCCTTTTTACCAGTTGTTGGTGTATGTTGCGAACAAGCCGATGCCTGGATCAGGACCCAATGCCTTTTCATTCTATCTTCAAGCCTTTTCATTCTATCTTCATGCTTTTTCATTCTATCTTCAAGCCTTTTCATTTTAGGGAACAAGTCCGATGCCTGGATCAGGACCCAATTGGTAGGTACAAAGTCAAAATTCCAAGTCTGACACTAAAAGCACTAAACAAATAATTTGATTAATGTAAACTTTCTATTCTTAGGTTACCTTCAAATAAAAGCAGTTTATTCTTTATTGAATTCATTTTTTCCTTTTATAATAAACATACAACCACAAATTACATACAGATTTCACATGAAGACGCAAGTGAAGTGTTTTACTCCGTTTATGAGATGCTGTTTGTAGGTACACTGCTTTGAGAAGCAGGCTCGGAATTTTGACACCGAAGTAAAATAGAGAAAGAGAGGAAGAATAATGGCGACGATTCACATCCACCTTCCCAATAATTTGTGACATATTTGAGCTTGTTATAAAGAAAAGGAAACTAATGAGATGACTGTTTTCACAGCATGTAGAATGTATTTTACGTATGTTAATGAACCAAAATGAATGAATATAAGAAAATCCTATTCAAATAGCATTTAAGAAGGAAATAATTAGAATCATTCAAAGAAACATTTTTAACTATAATATACAAAGACGTTAGTTTAATTAAATCACATGTATTTATTAACTAATTAATTTCCAAACAGTGAAAAAATCTCCAGCTTCACAACACTTACAGATTCATTTATAATGATATATTTAGAATATTATATGTTAGAGATTTTTCGCTCTATTATTTCTATCACTAGGATTCACTGTCCCGTATCCATGTTGCATGATTAAGAGCATACTAATTTAACTCAATCAATTGATTAAGGAGAAAATACAGTTGCACATTTTTATATCTGTAAAGATTGTAAAAATAGAGTACAAAAATAAGGATGTGCTTAAACATTAAATCAAATAATAATTAAACAGTTAGCTACAAAATAAAACTAAATCAGAGAAAAAACTAGCTAGCTGATGGCAACTGGAAAAATAATTATACAAAACATTAAACTTCATATACTAAAAAATCTAATCAAACCTAAATTTTAACACTGTCAAGTTAATAATTTCACTGTGCAATATGAAACTAGAACAAATCAAACTAAAATAAACCATTAAACAGCCAAATAAAAAGTTAACTAAAGCAGTAATTACCGGAGCGATTATAGTTACTACCTGCTAAATTGCAAACTAATTGATAAGCTATTCGGATAAAATAAAGATCTACACATTGACTACTGTTCCAATATTTAGCAGAAATTAGAAGGTAAATAGATAATGAGAATTATTGATATTGATTGCAACTGCGGTAACATTATATTAATTATTCATTCATTTTGGTTCAGTATCGTATATATTCTATATACTGTATACTGTATATAATGTATTATTACTTCGCTGCTACATGCACCCAAACTTATTAGTAAAGATTATAAAATTATAAATTGTAAATTTCTCTAAAAATGATTAGAATAAAATAAAGGATTTTCCATAGATTTTTTCTTTCTATTTTACTCGTCGAGTCAGGAGTTTGCTGCTCGCAGTAGGTGTCGAAAAATCGAGTCTCCCTCTCTGAAGAATGAACCTACAAACAGCATCTCATAAAGTGAGTAAAGATAACAACCGCCACAGCAATAAACTTAAGTTTGAAATATTTTATATCTTAACATTAATGGTGGAGATAATTATAACTGATGGTTTATTATTTTCTTTGTGTTATTTATCCTCGTTTCTTGTATTTTATAGTTACAATTCTGAAACCATCAAATAGTTTGAAATAATAAACAAAAATATTAATTTAATTTAAAATTGCATTGGAGAAATAAATCTCATGACGAAAGGTAGATAGATGAAAAGAGATGTTTATTTAATTATGATGGTAGTTATAAAATAATATATTAATACCACGTATCATAATTTTCCCTACAACTGTTGTTAGTAGGTAGAAAATGTGAATAATGAATGATTTACTTGTCATTTATGTTATTGTTTGATGAGAAGAGCAACTAAAGAGATTGTTACTCTCTTTATGAGTTGCTGTTTGTAGTGATCATTTTCTTTGGAGTGTGGTCTGGTTGTTGTCAAATCCTAAAAATGAATGAATTAATTGAATGAATGAATGTATTATTAAATATAGTATTAACAATATACATACCACGTATATACTTTTTGGATGTATTACATGCGGTTTTACGTGAAAATATAGTAAATTATGTACAATAATTTACAATACAATATATTTGATATGGTACGTATTTATGATATGATTTTAAAATGGCATACCATGCACATGTTTCTTTTGTGTTATTATGATAGTAATTTGTTTCCTGCAACCTTTAAAAAAAATCTATTGATCGATATTATAACCTATCAATATTGAATGGATTTGAACCATACTGAATTTAAATTAAAATAATTCTATTAACACCTAATTAATAATTATTACCCGATTCAGGCAGAATCTTCCAAATGAAATTATATATAAGTGGGCAAATTGATATTACTACATTATATCGGTTGTTTGTTTTTTAAAATATTAATCTGTAACTTGTGGGCTGGTGAGGTAATTAGGAGATTTTTTTAATGTTTGGAAAATTAAATAGTTAAAAATTAATTAAACTCGTGCCTTTGTATACTGTATATACAAAGGCTGTACATATATATATATATCAATTATATTTGTTTTAAGATGCTGATTAGCTTATTCTTAAGCACAATTTTGATCGAATTTTTTCGAATTACGTTCATTTATGTAGGTTCGGTAACGTAATATATACTGTATATTTAACGTTTATGTATACGTTTATATATACGTTTATATATATATATATACACTCATTATTTTCCACATCTACATCCAATAATAATCATAATATTATGAATGTGTATCACTGCACTTAAATTTATTGGTAAATAAATAATATTTTTTTATAAAAAAAAACTCAAATCCATTCCAAATTATTTGTAATTTAAAGAAGATATTATAAATAAATAGGGATTAAAAAAATCAATCGCCGCTATTTTTCTTCCCATTTTTAACTTGTTGTGTCGCCGACGTTGCACGCAATTCCGATCTTCCTTCTTCAAGGAATGAATCGACAAACAGCATCTCATAAAGTGAGTAAAGTGTCCAGTTGAGTCTCAACATCAAAAGTAAAATCTGCAAGTACTTCGAAGTTGTCTGTAATGAAAAAGAAATATGAACTCCATAAAGAAGAATCTTCTTTTATTTGAAGGCAACATGAGACAAGAAAGATTGAGTTATAGAATTATACTGCTTTTTATCGTCAGACTAGGAATTTTGACTTTGTACCACTTATAGTAACTTAGTAAATAGGGAACTTATAGGAACCGTGAGCTGACACTTGGCCGAATGACACTTGACCGAATAACACTTGACCGAATAACACTTGACCGAATAACACTTAGCCGAATGACATTTGGCCGAATAACACTTGACCGAATAACACTTAGCCGAATGACATTTGGCCGAAAGACATTTGGCTGAAAGTAGATTTGGCCTAAATTTGGACGAACGGACAAATTTGGCCGAAAGACTTTTTATTTAATGTGTGAACCGAATGAAGAACTGCAGCCTCCGTTTAATTTAATTATATTAATTTTATTTACAAGAAATTGAAAGGTTTTCTATATAAAAAGGAAATTAAATTATAATTTTTACATAATATGGGTAATATGTAGGTACATAACGAACTGCAAGAATATGTTGCTCAACAATTAGATTTTTTCCTAATCATGGATTTCATTGTAAATACAAGGGGTGGAAAAAAGCTTCTATTCATACTTTTTAACTTGTTATATTGGTTATTATATTCAAGACCCAGTTCAATTTTAATATAACTATACTTTATATTATATATTATATTAAGTAGTATGGCTATCCATTTTTTGTTTTCATAATCAAATTCTTTCGGTCAAATTTCTGTCAAACTAATCAAACAATTAATTAATTAGGGAGTAACATATATTAGGTTTTGAAGTAAGTTTCCTGGTACAGGGATTTTGGTTATCGAATACGAGAATCAATTAGGCTCAAGGGAATATAGACTACTTACTAGTTATACTACCTTGAAAATAAAGTGATATAAACTCACACATACCACCATATCCAGGTTATAATCAATCCGCATATTTTGAATATTCTTTTCATCGCTGCCACCTTTAACTTATTTTAATAAAGATTATAAATACTAATTATATATATAGGGGTTTTTCTCCAAAAATAACTCAATTTCCGTTACAAATTTGTCGCTAGCATCTGGTGGCGAAAAATCGAGTCTCCTTCTCTAAACAATGAAACTACAAACAGCATCTCATAAAGTGAGTAAAGATCTTAAAGTTGCGTCTCAACATATCACATGTAAAATCCTTTAAATTGGCTAACATCAATGTTAGGGAGATATTTATAACGTGGAGCTTTGATTTTTATGGTCGTCGCTTAGTGTATTTTTATATTTTAATTGCAATTTTGAAATAATTAAATAATTTGGAATAATAAACTTTACCTATAATTCAGCTAATGAAATATGTATATGGTAATGTTATCATTCAATGATTATTATTAGATAAAAAGATTTCTTAATAGATATATTTATACCTCCTTTTTCATATTTATTCATATTGTAATGTTGGCACAAACCACCCTTCTCCTTTTATGAGGTACTGTTTGACAATTTAGTTTACTGACCAGTGCTACAGCCCAAACAGACCATATGGTCCGCCGCTATTAAGTGTGCTGCTTGCTAAGTGACCAAAATAATATAGCGTCTTGCGGGACACTCTGGCAATCTGGCGTCAGTTCAATTGAGAAATGATATAACTGAAACAAAATATAAATAAGTATTAATTAATCCTTAGCGTCCTGCAATCGCTGCAACATTTCACTCTATATACCTGAAACAAAATAAGGTTTAAAGCGTTCTGCAGTCGCTGCACATTGCACAACTAGCACTCTCTAGTATATAATATTATTACTCTATGGATGAGAGATACTGTTTGAATATATACAAAATTCTTGACAGAGCAAGCCTAACTAGTTAACTTTTATGAAACATGTTGGTACTTTATATATTTCTTCGTATACGATAGTACGGGTTACTCGATTGCCTTTAATGTATCCATTTTTGAGTGAGTATCAGGGTGGCAAACCAGGTAGGTAAGAAAGATAGTGAGTGCTTGTTTGTGTTAATTCTACCAATGATGCATTTACTTTAGAGAACAATTACCATAATAATTAGTTTACCTTTTTATGTTTAATAGTTCTGAAATTATAGACACATTTAAAAAGAGCACCGACCAAATGGTTCGGTTGGTTGAACGAACTAACAAGTTGAGGAAGAATCTAAAGGTCGTTCAGTCACATGAGATCAAATATTTGATGGAATATATTATTTATTTATTCACTAGTTATTCGGCAGTTCAAACGCTTTTTAATGGATTTTTATACTCTTAATTTAATTCTTTAAGTCATGTTGTACAATGCTAAATTGTAAAGTTGATGAAATTGTTAAAGATGATTTATCCACACACAATCAATTTCTCTGTCACTGATCTATTTACTAACTTAAACAATTCCATTATATCTATATGCAATCTAAGAAAATGAAGGATGGTTTTATTTACTTATTAATTCTTAGAAAATCGTCGGATTTATGTTTATGAATTAATTAATATACTACTTATTTAAATACTATTACATTCCATTACAATAATAATGCAATTTTATTATTTATTTTTCTAAAACTGTGTCTTTTGTTTGCTATATTTATTTTAACTGTTTTTTCTTAAGAGATACAGCTGGAAAATTGTATCTATATTATTTTTTTTTATCATTCAGAAATTAATTTCATTTCATGAATTTAAAAAAAATTGTCAAAGCTAGTCAAACGATCAAATCCCGGATAGCATTTCATAAACAAACGGTATACTCATAATTCTTACACTACGAATACCTAATAATTTACTATTTAAAATTTAGGGATGTACTTACATGCATTCACTATATGCTGCACTACTTGTTATTTTACCCTATTGACTATTGAGTTGTTGAGATGCTATTCTTTTGTATTGTTTCAAATATTCTATCAACTCCTCACCATGTTTAATTAATATCCTCACTCTATTTATGAAGTGCTGTTGAGACTTTCACTGATGACCAGCCCCTACATTTTAATAAATTTTAATGAATTGGGTAGGTAGGTAAAGCGTTATTAATTAGATAGAAGTAATAAAATAAGTAAAATTAAAGATATAATTTTAAAATAATCATCTTAAAATTTATTGATAAAACAGCTCTCAACTTTATATATTTCTAAACAAATTATTCTAATAATCAACATAATTAAATAGATATATAAAGAGTATGAATAATTAAAATATGTTCTGACAATTTTAATGGAATGTTGATCAATCTTGCTGTCAAATAAATCTATTCTTTTTTTAAAGGGAAAAACTACAGGGTGGGGCGTAAGTTTGGAAGCAAATGAAAGTGCATATTATAATCCAACGAAAAATATATTTAATAATTTACAGTTATGTATTATTAGATAAGGGTTTTAAGAATTCAAAAATCATAAATTTATTCAAAATGTCCCCCCTTGTTTTTAACAACAGCCTCAAATCTCCTCCGAACTCCTCCTACTGCGGCTCGCAACTGTTCTTGTGAAATTTCCTTCCAAGATCTCTGGAGCAAACGCTTTAAATCATCCACACTGCGATGGAATTTACCACAGGCCTTTGATTCAAGAATGGACCTTACTGAAAAGTCCATAGGATTAACATCTGGGGAGCAGGGAGGCCACATTTCTTTGGACCAAAACCGTGGAAGATGGTCATGGCACCAGTTTTGAGTGACATTTGCAGTATGTGAAGTCGCGCCGTCTTGCTGAAATGTCCATAGAGTGTCATTACCGAAGTGATCCTTAGCTGACTCCAACATTGGCGTCAAAATATTCTCAATATAACATTTAGCATTGATTTTGGCGCCTTGTTCCACAAAAATTGAAGGAGATCTCCAAGTTTCTGAAACGGCGGCCCAGACCATTACTGAAGCAGGTTTCATGGTTCTGTGGACAGTTTTTTGGTTGTATGGGATATCTTTTGCACTTTTACCAATTGTTCTGTCATTCCTCCGGTTGTGAGCCATTTCCACTGTGAAAATTTTTTCATCAGACCAAACAATTTCACCAGCCGTGCCAGACTTCAATTCTCTCAGAAGTGCTTTGCTTCTCTCCAATCTCTTTTTCTTTACAGCTTCTGACAGAGTCTGTCTCTTTTGGAAGGTGAAAGAGGACATCTTTAGGTCTTCTTTGACAACTCTTCTCATTGTTCTGGGACTCACATTAGCTGTTTTGTCAGTTGTTTGGTGCGTTGTGAGCGTGGTCTACCACTTCTTGGACGATCAGTCAAGTCTCCTCTCTCATTAAAACGCTTAACACACTTCCAAACAGTCGATCTCGCTATTGAGAGAGTCTTTGAAATGACGGAATCTGACTTCCCGGCACGGTGTAGAGCAATAATGGCTTCTCTTTTGTCTGACATTTTTGAATTGACTAAATTTTTGTAAAAAATAACACTGCGACGTCATAATGTAGTGTCTCTACTATAGTTCAAACCCTATCACCTACTTAGGAACTTATTTTTAAGAATTGTATTAATGTTTGAAAAATTGCTTCCAAACTTACGCCCCACCCTGTATATAAAACAGACAAAGGTTAAATATTTTCTACAAATTATTTGGTGTTTTTGAAGAAATAGCAATAATGATCAATTAGATTAATTTCTCCTAAACTTCATCGATGATGATTTTTTTTCTTCTATTAAAGTATATTATTCTATTTAAATTAGTATCATATTAATTTATTGCAGAATTGAGTTACTGTTGAATAATTAGAAAAAGGAAAATAAGGTTATTAATAGAATTGATGAGGTTTTAATATGATTTTATTTATAGAATAGTCAAAACATTATAATATTTGTTCCCTTATTTTGTTACCTTGTAAAAACGACAGACAGCCTTTTGTTGAAACATTAAATTAAATATAATTCAACTTGTATCGACATGATTCATCTTTTTTTCGACATGATTCATCTTGTTTCGACATGATTCATCTTGTTTCGACATGATTCATCTTGTTCCGACATGATATTCATCTTGTATCGACATGAATCATCTTGTTTCGGCATGGTATTCATCTTGTATCGACATGATTCATCTTGTTTCGACAAGCTACATCTTGTATCGACATGATATTCATCTTGTATTGACATGATATTCATCTTGTATTGGCATGATATTCATCTTGTATTGACATGATATTCATCTTGTTCTCTCGATGATAATCACTGAAAATTATTAACATTGAATAACTATAACCCCACACACTTTACTAGTAATAATTGAAGGCAGTATATGTGTTAGTTATATTAATATTAGGTATATGAAAAAATCTCTGAAAGTTTAACTCTTCAAGTCAGTGAGTTTTAAGTATTATTTATAAGAGCATTTTATGTCACTCGAATGTAGTGAATTGCTCATTTTCGATATCTTTTCAAGACTAAAAACTGATCCATCAGTTTCCAGTTCTGGTTTGTTTTGCTTGACTCTCCCTCTTAACAACAAGGTGAAGTTTATTGAGTAGATTGTCCGTATGAGGGTCAGGTACAACGGCAAGCCACGCCAACGTGTTGGTAACTGTTTTAGCGAGAGAAACCCAAGCGTACCAACCGATGCCTCCCGTCTGGTGCGGATTTGGCAGAGGAGTGTGTCTGCAATGAATTTCAAAGAATATTTCACCGTTATTTGGTAGAAGAGGGCAATCAAAGTGATTTCCTTTATATTATCCTGTGAGTAGATATGCGATTTAAATTCAGTACAAACCTGTACGCCAGTAAGACTTCAGTTCGTGAAGTAGCAACTGTAAGACACAGTGACATGAAGTAAAGACCAGCACTCCAAGGAATGTGGAGGGAATGTCGTGTGAGAAGACCTCCATCCGAACTGCACAGGTCACATCTGAGTGAAAGATATGAACAGCAGTCAACTACGCTCGTCACCTTACAAAAACAAGAACTATAATAATATACTTTGCAATTAGTTACCTGTCACAAGAAGCTACGAATACCACGAAAGTGAGAAGCATTGTGAGGGTGTAGAAAACATTCGTGAGACGAGGAGGTAAAACATCGGCCACTTGTGACCATGAGTCAGCCATCAGGAAAATCTAAGGAAAAATAATAGTTAACTTTTGATGAGAAGCACGTGGGTTCATTGAGAGATTTTGCAGAGAATATTTTATGTCTTACCATCAAACAATGAGCAATTGACAAGCCAGCTAACAAACCCTGACAACATACAGCAAATGTCCTGAAAGAAGTTTGCAAGAAAAGAGCCATTGTAGCTCTCGAGGGTGGAACACGAGTCCTAAGAATACGCTCTTCTTCACAATCTATTGGATAAATAAAAATAAATTATACAAATATTAAGTTAGGCCAATTCTTATCGTTCTTCCGAAATACTGTCAACCATTACATACCAAATGTAATTCTTTTCCGTTTTATGTATTTCTTTCCATCTTTGCTGAGTACATAATCTGTAAGATCTTTGGATGATACAGTACTTAAAGACTCTTGATTTTCAATAATACTATTCGATTCCCC
The DNA here is from genome assembly GCA_947561585.1 of Caprella mutica. Lineage (NCBI taxonomy): Eukaryota > Metazoa > Arthropoda > Malacostraca > Amphipoda > Caprellidae > Caprella > Caprella mutica. Next base: position 40,388 of record CANNZV010002102.1, read on the forward strand.
ATTGGGATTCGTCACTATGAAATCTGGTGGTCCAGTATTTCCACTAAACTGTTTGTCATCGAGGTAACTGAAATCAATGACATCATCTTCTAATTTTCTCAACTGGTCTTTAATAAATGTATCTGATGATATCTCCGAAGAAGAATGTTTCTTTTTGGAGCTCTTTTTACGTCTCGAGGGTGTGGTTTCTCGAGATGCAGAACGATATCTTGATTTGACTGTGTTAGGTGCTGCTACCGAATCCCTAGCCAATTCATTCGCATTTTGAGGGTATGACGCATTATCGCTTGACGTATTATCGGAATAATCAATTGGAGGAGCTGATGGCTTCCTTTTAATGTTTTTCTTGGCCTTGCTATCGTCGCTTCCATAACCCTCCTCTTTGGACAGTGTTTCGTCTGTTCCAACTGAGTCTTGAGAGGTGTTGTTACTTTTACTTTTCTTATTAAAAGTAGAGTTGCTGAGGTTATTTAAGATCATTGAATGTTTTATAGACAGAGATTCACTTGGGGAATTATCTGAGTTCAATTTAGAGTTATTTGCATAATCTTTATCATTAGCGCTCTCATTCTTATCCTTAGATTTCTTAGCTAAACTTCTATTCGAAACTGCAGAGGGGATCCTTGTTGTGTTACAATAGTTGACAGCATTCACCTCTTTTAATAATTGTTTGTCGGAATTAGCACTGCTACCTCTGACTCTTCTCCCCTCCGCCATTTTCTGAGAGTGTTTCAACTCTGCTTCAGTTTCTCGATTTCCTTTCTTCACTGCTGATTTTGCTCTAACTGGTTTTTCACTTTCATTCTTTGAACTTTTGTATGACATGTATGGATCAGAAGTTGACTTCTTCCCAGCAGCTGATAATTTCCTATATGTGTTGTTCTTGTTCTTGGCTACAGGAGATGGCGTCTCAACTGCCAAGCATCCCTCGAAAGATTCTTTGGTGACGGTGTCCCAGCGTCTTCTAGTGCTACTTGCTTGTGAAGCTGGTCTCGAACTGTTCTCTTCACTGACGCTGCTCATGCCTGAAAGAGAAGTTACTTGTTAGTTGTTATTCATAGGAAGACGAAAACAACTTCAATTAAGCTTAGACTTTGATTAAATGATTTATTTAAACACTTGGCCAATATTGTACTGAACAGAAAGATAATTTTGTGTAAAGATAAAAAAGAAGAGTTCAATTTGGGAGAGCAAATATTGTTATCCTATTTTCTTATATGATTAATCGAACTATTGTCTGCATACTTCATAAAATAGAAACAACCATAAAATATATATGACAGTAAACTCCTGAGTTATGAAGTTTTTTTTATGAAGCACTCGAGTAATGAAGGACCTGAATTATGAAATGCTCCTGAGTCATGAAGTAGTTTTCTTTGTTTAAATCATAGAAAACTATAGTTCTTGAGGTATAACTATACCTTTTCCAAGTCAAGTTGTCAGAAGTGAATAATGAATTGGCAGAATTGAAAAATGAATTGGCACAAGTGAAAGTCATATTGCAGAAGTGAAAATGAAAATGCAAGTATAACAAGCAATTACAAAATTAAGTGTCTTTTTATGAAAATTACAACTTCAATAAAATAGTGGGTTATTGTAATCTTCTCCACTAGAATAAGATAGAGTATTATAAGATAATACTCTATTTTAGAATGATACTCTATTATAGAATAATACTCTATTATATAATAATACTCTATTATAGGATAATACCCAATTATAGGGTAATAGCTTATTATAGGATGATACCTACCCAATAATTATTATAGGATGATACTCAGATATAGGATACCACCTATTATTGTGTATTATCCTATAATGGAGTATTATATATGAAAATGTAAATCAGGAAGGCAAAGATTTACTATACAGATTAGGTTATCGATAAATCGGATATATTGAGTATAAACTGTGTTTTCTTTATTGTTTGAGGTTTACTAAATGATGTGTATTTTTTGTCAATGATTTAAATTTAGGCATAAATGACTACTACCATGATATATATCAATTTTTGTACAATAATGAGTTGCTATATTTATTTCCCACAACATTAACCTAATATTTGTTTTATTACCTCAATTTTGTATAAAATATTAGAGCACAACTGCACATTCATATAAGAATTATACCATAGTTACCCCTCAATGACAAAAATTCTCTATGATTTTAATCACAGAAAACTCTCACTGCACACGAATTATGAAGTGGCTCTGAATGAAGAAACCATTACTTCATAACTCAGGAGTTTCACTGTATATTGGAACGTAGTACCTACAGATTTACAAACTTATATAATTTCACCAATTGATTGAATGTGCAACCAATTACTTTATGATTTATTTTCTATGTATTGACATCTATTGCTGAACTCACCGAAGTATAAATCTAAGCTGTTTGTCGAAATAACTTGCCATTTTGGTTACAGAGCCATTCTAAGAAACATAACGTTGTCTTGGCAACACCAAACACAACAGTATACCGGTTTAAATAAAAAATATCACTATTTTTAAATAATATTGAAATAATTTATCAAGTAGGTAAATATTGTTTGTACCCTATAATTTTCTGTTCAATGATCTAAAATCAATATAAGTTTATAGGCAAATATTTTGGTATTTAAAATAATATTTTTTATACATCACCAAATGTCCAAATATTCGGATATATTGTAAATTAATAAAAGGTCCAAGCTGAATATTTATTTAACAATACGAAATTTTAAATGAATTAATAATGACAAGTTAATATGTAAACTTTCAATTTTGAACGAAAAACAGAAAACGTTTTATATTGATATAGAAAAGATTTATTTGATAACGCTACCTAATGGGTAATTTTTTATTTATAATTCAAATTGTTTTTCATTAGTTCATAAATCGTTACTAAATATTGTTTTAGGATTAGATATATATATTTTTATATATATTTTTAGTGAGAATTCCTCGGTAGAGTTGGCAACACTAGCGAAAAACACAACAAAAATATTGTAGTACAAAAATATTGTAGTCTAATTTCTAGTTTATCTGTGTGTGCTATAAACCTACAATAAATATAATAATTAGCTAATCCAAGATTGAAATATCTCCCATACTCTTCAGACTGTTCTACCAATTAAAATAGTACCTATGGTTCATGAACTCTCCATATTGTACCTATCTCCATGTCACTCCGAAGTCCAAAACCGCTAAATTTCTCTCCAAAATGATTAAATTATTTCCTAAGTCATAATGTAGCTATATATTTCATAGTGTGGCAGTGGAATCTTCAGTTTGTCACTTTGATGAGAGAATGGACCTTAGCTACCATGTTACAGAGTATATATAATATAATATATTACAAATTACGCCGTATTGTAGTGCGCCATAATGTGGTGCGCCGCTCAGCTTTTAGATACTGTTGAATTTCGGCAATCTGCTGACTGCTGAGTATGGGACATTTGTAACATTTTCTGTGCGAACAATTCTTAATTTCCTCATATATTTACATCATTACATCATATGTATTTTACTGAGAACAGTAGCCAAAATACCAGTCTGCAGAATATGTGAGATATTTGGGATATTCTCTCCGAACAATTTTGAATTAATTCCTATATTTACATTAATTTTGCTACGAACACTTTTGAATTAATCCCTATATTTACATTAATTTTGCTACGAACAAAATAAGAGATCTCTACGAACACTTTACCAGTTTCTGCAGACTGGCCAAAATAGAGGATTTCATGGAGAAGACCAGGAGAACAGTTTACCAGTTCCTACAGTCTCAGTCTGGTTAAATTGGTAAAGACTAAAGAGTGTGACGTGTTTGAATCGGCACCCTTCAATCCATGTTTCAAAGGATGGAAAATTGTAAGCCAATTAATGGGTCCATACAATTACCGGAACGGACCATGAATTACCGGAACAGACCATGAATTACCGGAACGGACCATGAATTACTGGAACGGACCATGAATTACCGGAACGGACCATGAATTATCGGAACGGAGTTGTTTTATTGAGAAATAGTCCTTGTTAAGCCATATAATGATATAATCATATAGGTATACATTAGATCTATTTATGTTCCAATTGATATCATACTTTACCATTTTATACTCATTTCTGCTCATATATTCGCCCATGTTTCAAAGTGTGGACAAAGTCGCCAGTATATTGGCGACTTTTGAGGGGTGAATCAAGTTGAAAAACATGCAAATGACAAGTAAATCACTCCTAAAATAGTCTCTAGAGATGCACATCCATCAGATATGGAGCATGAGGATATTTTCAAGGGTAAAATCTTCACTACGAAGTCAAATTTCTTCTTAAAAGTATCTTAAATGTGGCGACCTGAATCTATTTTCTCACTAAACTGGCGACTTTCCTGCCACACTTAGAAACATGGATATTCGCTACCAAACATCTGCAACCTAGTCATAAACTTTACAAGAGTATATGCTGAAATTTGTTTTCTATGCATAATCTTTCTAAGAAAATAATTTGAGGGGGAACTAAAGTAATTTTAATACTGAATCCCATATTATAGTTTTAATGAGAAGTATTTTGGTTTTATTTTCTGTATCCATTACTAGTATGTGTTTCAGTGTTGATATTCAATTAATCAGGATTTTTAATTTGATGGTAAATTCCAATGATATGTCAGGAGATATTCAATTTCTCTAATAAAAAAAATTCCTGCAATCTCGGAGGATATTTAGCTATTAATTCCTATATTAGACTTATATTACCATTAATTTTTGGAGGGGAAACTGTAAAAATGTTGGACGACTAGACAAAGTCACAAATTGATGAAAAATGTTAGCAGCTATTTCTCAGATTTTTGAAAAAGTCAGAGGAGTTCAGTGCACCAAATACAAACTGGTGTCTGTCTATACAGTAAATTAGTTAATTTCATGAAATAGGAGTTCTACCAGTGACAGACTGTATTTCATGGTAAATTCCACCAGACTTATTTTCTCCATTGAAAATAATATTCTGTCAAATTCAGTGGATTTTTAGCTATTTATTCCTTTGTTACCATTAATTTTCGATGGGAAAATGGGTAATATGTTGATGGATCGGCTAAATTACTGGAAATTTATGGTGGATTTTTTCAGCTTTTTCAAAAAGTTAGTGGAATTTTGTGCACAAAATACAGACTAGAGTTCTGAGAAATAAAATACCCTGTATTATGTAGCTATATAGAATTTATTTCAAAAAGAAATAAATTATTTACTATAGTCTACCATGAAAATGCCCATTTTCTATTCATCTCATGAAAAATCCATAGTGAACTAGTTGAACTTCACTTTTTTTTTATAAAAAAGTTTTACTGTATCAAAGATAAGTCTCTGCATTATATTAATTTCCCTAATCACAGTAATCTTATGTCCTATTATTTTCAAATTCTCTTAAGTTTATCGTCGTGTACCCAAACCAATTTCCAATTATAAAATATCTACTAGTAATACAATTAGTAAAAATGTTTGCAAATGTGAGATTAGCAATCTCAAAATATATCAATGATACACTTTTCTTTGACTGTACCTGAGCAAATGAATGTGATAATACTATTGTGATACATAACATTAGCTGAGCACATATATCGTATCTTGTGATTTATTTAAATTTACAATTATATGAGAAACCATAATGGAAGATCAAATAACAATGCTATTTAAATGTGTTAAACTTTCTTGTTTTGTATCTGAAGAAAAGAATCAACTATAATTTTTTTTTAAATATGTTTATTTATGTATATTTCTTTGGGAAGGAGATAAGCTGTTCTCAAATTCTCATACGTTCAGTACTTAATGGAATGATATAATTATGTGAATTATGATGAACTCCTATTAGATTGGGTTGAGGGCAAACAGTTTTGTATATAATATATATATATAATAATAACAACATGTAATAACATGTTAATATTAAATTCAGATTTCATATTTGTAATATTAACCGTATTGTTAAATTTCTGTTTATAAAGGTTAAAATAATATAAATTTGATGGACAATGTTTCTTTACCATTTACCAGTTCCTTAATGACCAAAAGTTATTCTTGTACAGTACTACCCCCTATAGTGCCGAAAAATGAATTTAACGATAATTGATGTTGACTGTAGAGTGTGCCGATTATTCAAATTGATACGTCTGATTATTGAAAAACAAATGATGATTACTAGTGATTAAGGGATTCATGTTTATAAGCTTCTCATTAAAACAATCAACAAGAGGTAGAACATTTTTGAGGACGTAAAAATATTCCTCAAAGTTTCCTTTTCCTATATTGACCGGGGTTTAGTTTTAACACTATATATCGTGTTTACGCCCCCAGAGGCTCTATCCTGAAGCTGTCTGTGGTTGAATGGAAGAGAAATGGGGTGGCATCTCTTGGGCCCTGAACTGTTTTAATTTGGATTATGGATTGTCTTTTTTCATTTTTAACATGTTTATCATTTTTTTAACGCTATTTGTAATTTTAGAGGATAGAGCTAAGGTTATGCTCTTCAACTACGAGGTATTAGAATTTTGTGTTAGGTAGGCTCGTAGGCTTCATTTACTATCACCTCTTCATTTTCCTCTCTTCCTGTTTCATCACATTCCTAGGTAAGTGACTGCTCACGGAGTAGCTTTTCTGCATCCATGAGCATTGTCACCGATGGTGGTTGATGACTTAGTTCATGGAGCTACTTTCCTCTCTGACTGCTTCTTCCAGTCCCTTGTATTTAATTTCCTTTTGACGTCAGCGATATGGCCTTTGGTTCCGAAGCAGACGTTAAACCCCTCTACTAAATTAAATTATCGTGTTTATAATACGATTCAATGGACGGTGGTCGCTTAAAGTGCCGATTAGTAGTGGGGTATTTACCCTAAATTCCAAATAGCCAAAACTCTGATATGTCTAATTGGCTTAAAATTTTGAAATAATTCCTATGTTCCCATGTGTATTTTTGCTTGAAATCTTCAAAATTTGAGGCAAATCAGCTTGGCTCAGAATTTTTGTGAAATTTTGGCCCAAAAATGTAAATTGGCTTACAATTTTCTAGCCTCTGAACCATGGCTTAATTAGGTAACTTAGGTCCCTACAAATGACTTCATTCATTTTAAAATAGATATTTCCTATTTCGCCAGTCTGCAGACTGCAAATCATGTACAATCAGTCTCCAGATATTTAATTTTTGGGGCAATTTCTCTCCAAAAAAATTCAAATTTTTCTTCAAAGTGCCTAGTGGCAAAAATCTCTAAATACTCTCCAACAATTACAGGTAAACTTAGGAATTAATTAAAAAATTCAAAATTGTCACCAGATAATTTTTTCCTCTTTGAATATAATATTCTAGCTAAGTTGATGGAATTTTTGCTATTTATTCCCATATTACGATTAATTTTTGATGGATAAATTAGGAAAATGTTGGTGGATCAATCATCTGCCAAATTATTGGAAATTTATGGTGGATTTATTCAGCTTTTCAAAAAAGTCAGTGGGATTTTGTGCACCAAATACAGACAGGAGGAGCCTTAATTTTAAGGCCTCGATAGTCACCGCCGTGCCGTATTATACCAGTCTGTATTTGGTGCACAAAATCCCACTGACTTTTTCAAAAAACTGAAAAAATTGACCATAAATTTCCAACAAATTAGCTGATCCACCATCATTTTCCCAATTTTTCCACCGAAAATTAATGGTAACGTAGGAATAATATTCCTACGCCAGAATATGTCGTTAGAATTTACCACGAAATACAGACTGGGCTGGATAAACTTCATAACTTCATGCACCTTTTGCAGACTGTATATTTGCTATTATTTGGTTTGGCTTCTAGCCTTCTTAGTGAAGACCAAGAATTTCTGAATTAACAGTTGACAGTTGGAAACATCACTATGCCAGTCCACTTTGGAAAAAGTAGTGTTTTCTAAATTTCTGATGGATTATTTACTCTGTTGGAGTTTGCCAAACCTTACAATACAGTAATAAATTAATGGGAAATGTATAATCCGCAGCATTTAGCCTCTAAAATTCATCTGTTAGGCGTTAGCCTAAGCTACTTTCCAAACTGGATGCGCCAGGATGCCAGTCTACAAGAAGTCGGAAACTGTTGAAGTGTTTGTACAGATTTCTTTTTCCCAAGTAAAATAAAAACTCTCCATTAGTCTCTCCAGCTCTCTCTAAAATAACATTGTAGCATAGGAGAAAATTAGATATTTCTCACCAGGCCCATTTGCAATTGAAGGGCATGCAAAGTTTGGACATGCTTTATTACCTGGTCTCTTTCTCAGTCTCATAAATAGAATGAATTTACTTGGATCCTAAAAATTTAAAAGCATGGCGCTGCTTCCTCAGCCTGTCTGTATTTGGTGTGTGCACAGAACCCACTGACTTGACTTGTTCAAAAAGCTGAAAAAAATCACCAACATATTTGGCTGATCCACCAACATTTTCCTCATTTAGCCACTGGGCGAAAATGAATTATTTCATAGGATAGGATTATATAAATAGCTATATATTAAATAGAATGAATCCACTGACTTTGCTAGAATATTATATTCAAGGATGAGAAATTTAAAATTCCACCGACAAGACGGTGATAATAAAACATGTCCAAATTCACCATTTTGGTGGCGAGTTTGTGACAGTTATTATGAGCCCTTCAATTGTAAATGGTGAGAAATATCTATTTTTCTTCTATGCTACAATGTTATTTTGGAGAGAATTTATTATAATTTGATCATTTTAGAGAGAAATTTGGTGATTTTTGGAGAAAGCTGGAGAGTTTATGAGCCATGCCTTTTAACTTGGCTTAAGTCACAGGGCCCAGTCTGCAAAATATGGGATATTTTTAACATTTTCTGTACAAACAATCTCTAATTTTCTCCTATATATATAATTTTAATATTCTCTTGTATTTTGTTGAGAACAGAAGACAAAATTAAGGATTTCATGGAGAACACTTTACCAGTTCCTGCAGTCTGGCAATTACCCATGTTTCAAAGGGTTGCAGGATGAGGAATGTCCTAGATAATAAAGCATGTCAAAACTCACCATTTTTGTCTGCAGAAACTGGTAAAGTGCTCGTAGAGATCTCTTTTTCTGTTTGTAGCAAAATTAATGTAAATATAGAGATTAATTCAGAAGTGTTTGTAGCAAAATTAATCTGAACATAGGATTAATAGGAATTATTTCAAAAAAGTTTGGACTCTGGAGAGTATATCCCAAATATCTCCCATATTCTGCAGACTGGAATAAAGCATGTCCAAACTGCTTGTGACAGTTATATTGAGCCCTTCAATTGCAAATGGAGAGAAATATCAATTTTTCTCCTCTGGTATAATGTTATTTTAGAGAGAAATTTGGTTATTTTTGGACTTGGGGAGATCTGCAGTCTTGATGAGACAAATGGAGAGTTTATGAGCCATACTATTTTACTGGACAAACTTAAGTAAATTGAATATACTAATTGATAATAAACTATAAATGAATTATTATAAGATATTGACTTCAAATTTAAAATTGAAAGATTATTTAAATAATAGTTTAAATTTTAAAATTTATACCCTTGATAAGTTAAATAAGTACTGGTAACAAGTAACAACTTAAAAGTAATTATCTTATTTTAAATTAAATCATAGTGAATTTTCTTCTACTATTAATTTACCTACTTAAGTTTTTAGATGAAATGATGGCATAAATTTATGAATAGAGCGAACGTAAAGAGTAGGTAGACTAGTGGTTTTGCTCTTAGATATTATGTCTCCCACACCCTTCACAACTCCTGTGATGGAAGGGCCTAGTTCAGCAGGTGGCATGGCAGAGGGCTCCCGTACCCCTGGGTCTGGGGTGGGCACCGGCACCTTGGCAACCACCAACAATGGACAGATGGGAACTATATCCCTTGGTACTCTAATTCAGTTTATTAACCAGAGAACATACTCTGATCTCCTTAATCTTGCTGAAATGTGAGTATTGCTTTCTCTTTCAAAGGTATATCTATAAGAAATATAGCAAAGAAATATTTGTAATAAGAACAATTGACTAGTTGGGAATAAATAATAATATTCATTCATCAACTAACTGCTCATTTTCTGAATTATTTTACTTTTTGCTTCAATATTCAAATTTCTGCTTTTCTCATCTTATTTTGAATTATATGTTAATTTTTTATCCAATTTTCAGATTACCTCGCAAAAGTGACATGGAGAAGAAAATAGACATCGTTAAATTTGCCCAAAGAACTCGTCAGTTTTATGTGCGACTTCTTGCTCTCGTCAAATGGGCTGCCAGTGCTTCGAAAGTTGATAAATGCTGTGTGAGTGATATTTTGTTTACAAAAATCTATATCAATGATTAAATACATTTTCTTAAGTAATTAAATATTTAATTATGTAGGTATTCTTTATGTTATTTACTAATTAGCAAACTACCCAGAATAATAAGTAGAGTGGGTTAACTTTATAATACATCATATTGTGATGTATAACAACACTACAACTGTAAATGTTTCTCCTACACAGCACATCATGAACTTTCTGGAGAAGCAGAACAGTTTACTAACAGACACAGCTGATAAGCTCTTCCACATGACAAAAGAGAATTTAGTTGCTGCCAGACTGCCCCATTTCCACATTCCAGCTGCAGTACAAACTCTAACCACAGGTGGGAACTGTTACTAAAAGACATCACTATTAGTTACTGTGAAATAATTAAAATACCTCATTATGTAGATAATCTTCTTAAATCTACTTCAAAGTATCTAAGTTAAACTCTTTATTTCTATGCAGATTGAAGGAATTTTATCAAGGAATTCATTAATTTATTATTGACTAGGTCCTAGGACTTATTTACTGAAAATTGCATTAGCTACCAGTTTTGTAATTTCATTTCTCTTTTAACCATAGCTACAGTTCATGCATGAGTAGAAAGATATGGTAGATATTCAACTAGCTACTTGCCATTAAATTAACTTCATTGTCACTAACTTGCTGCCAATTGCCATAATTGCTTTCTTAAGTTAAATTCCTTTCTTAAGTTAAATTCCTTACTAATAAATTTATTAATCAAATCCCTAGGTACTTACGACAAGTTACCCCTGAGCATCAGACAGCGCATCCTTCCCTCGGAACCCATCACCAACAGTGACAAGAAGGCAACTCTTGTGCGGCTAGAGCAGATCATACGCCACAGACTGGTCACTGCTTCCCTGCCGCATCAGATGAAAACAACTAGGGTATGGCCTTTGTACACTCTACCTATTTCTTATGTAAATTTATAAACATTATTATTATATAGCTAATGCATACTTCTATGCACTTCGTCTAACCAACTGAAAATAGTTTAAAATCAAGAGGTAGGTTAATTTCTGACCTTCCGAACAGTTACACATTTCCATCATATTAGAAAAAAAAATTATTATTATTTTAAATTTAATAGCTCTGAACTTGCTTGAGCTATAGCTAGGGTAAGTTATGAATTATCGGTCGGTTCCACATCTTCGGTCACATGAGAAAAGGTACCATGGATTCCAATCAAACTAATTATTATTTTACAGTTTTTCTTGTATGACCGAAGATGTGAAACTGACTGCTAATTCATAACCTACCCTAAATAACTTAACTATTTAGACTCTAACACCAGCACTCCCTCAGGTTGAGAATGGCAGAGTGGTGCTGACTGTAGAGCAAGAGTTTGAGGCACACCTCACAGTCATGAGTGACAACATAAGTGACCCCTGGAGACTGCTGTCACTCACTGTACTGGTGGAGGACAGGGAGACGGGGGCAGGAAAGGATTTGGTACACCCAATGCAGGTAAATAAGTAACACTGACGGTAAAAGTTATCGGACACTTCCACATTTTCGGACACATAAGAAAACGAATTTAATTCATTAAATTTGATTTAAAATTTCAAAGTAATGATTTCAAATGTGAAATTAAATTTAATATTATATCATTCTTTCTTATATGTCCGAATATGTAGAACCGACCGATAACTCGGAACTTACGACAGTAGTTCGGATTTCCATTTGAAGGTAGCTACAGTAGTTATGAGTGTCTAGGACTTTTGCTTCAATCAAATAAAGGCAAATAATATTAAAAAGTGAAATAAAGTAATTTGCAATGAAGTAGCTAAACATCTATCTACAAAGTTATAATTTGAGTCAATATGATGTAGCAACATTGTGATTTATATTAACATTAATATATTTAGTAACATTGGAATATCTGTTTATATTCCAATTTTCGAATATTAAATGTCTATCATATAAAATTTAGTAAAATAATAAGCACCTCTTAATTTTCCTCTATTTGTGTTTTAGTTCTACTCCTTATCCTCAGATTTGGTACATACAACAAGTGGTTCAGTCCCGCCTGGTGGACCATCCCAACCCCCTGCACGAACTCTACAACATTCTGCACGCCTTTGCTCTCTCCCTGCAGTTGGAGGTACTGCACATGCAGACTATGAAGGTGAGCCTGCATGCAATTACAAGGTGATAATTACCTTCAACATTTGCGGAAGGTTATATCTTACCTTGCATTTATTTATTTTTAAATACTGCATTAATATTTCAATTAGTTATTAACTATTAAAATTAGCTTCAGAATATGATCATTAGAATATAGCTAATTGCTGTGAGAAGGGCAATTTTTTGCCACCTATTAAAATAAATTTTCTCTCAACAATTAAAATATTTTCATGCGATTTTTCAATGGCTAATAACGTATTAAAATATTTTAAGGTTACCTACCTATTTGAGTCGCTTCAGGTAATTAAACGTTACCCTAGTTTTTGTATTTTATTCCACTAGTTCCTCAATACACTTTTAGTTAATTTAAGATAACTAGAGTAACATACGAATTATCGGTCAGTTTCAGATATTCGGTCACATAAGAAAAAACAATATAAAAATTAGGTATCAATTTTTATATCGTTTTTTCTTATATGACTGAAGATGTGAAACTGACCGATAATTCGTAATTTAGCCTAGTTTAAATTAGATGTTCCACTTCATTAATTACTTCCTTCTTTTCAGTTGTTGGAGCAGAGACTAAGTAACAGAATCAGAATAGAAGAGTACAAACAAGGTACATTTGTTTGTGTTAATAGGGTAAGTTATGAGTTATTAGACGGTTACACATTTTCGGACACATGTACAATAATAATTATTATATATCTCTTAGGTGTCTGAAAATTTGGAGCTGTCCAATAACTTAGAACTTACCCTATCTAATTTGTTATATTTTACTAAGTTGGCTTTATTCTTATAATTTAGCTAATTCTAATGTGATCTCTAGCATGGAAACTATCAATTAATTGGTAAATGTGACAGGATAGATAAGCTAATGCTGTCAGTGATTTACTCATCAAAATCTAGCTATATGTTTTAACTTTCTAGTGTTCATAGAGGAATACTTCCTATATTTACTGGGGCACATCATATTTTTGCATTTGTGAATTTAATTTAATATTTTCTCTGTACAGGTAACTCCCTGAGTCTGACTTATTGGCGCGACTTGAAGCACGTCTCCGCTCCCTCAACTTCAGCCCCCTCTGCAGCTATACAAAGATTACCCCAAATGGGGGGCACTGCCCCCAAACAACCCGAATTGGGATACAGACTCACGGTGCAGATCAACCCCACTGAGCCTGACAGGCAGTTGAGTCTGATGCACACCCCCGCCATGCCCCCTAAAGACTGTGTGGTGTCTGAACGTGCCATTCGCAGTGAACTACTCTCCATGGAGAGGTTACTGGTACACACTATTTACCTCAGGTCAAAGGCACGTCTCAACCAGTTGAAACAGAGTCTCGACACCAAACTAAGACTAACTAGTGATAAGTGTGTAGTGTCAGGCTCTCCCTCAGTGCTACAGGTTCCTCTATTACAACCCTGTTTGCGGTCAGAGCAGCTACTCATCACTGTCAACACGCACTCTGGTACTTTCACTGTCCACATACCTCAGTACCCTGCCTGCAGCCTCATGGGTGACATCCGCACTGCACTCAATGCAGACAACATGAACAAGTTCTTTGAGCACATCTCTCAGTTACGGTGAGTACCTACAAAGTTACTAACATTGTTAATGCAGTAGGACTCCCTGTATAGTGAATGTAGAGTCCTGAGTAAGAGAACTATCCTGTACAGTGAATAAATATAGGTAATTAAATGAAATTTATTAGCTAATACTGATTGTGATAGAGCTAGAAAATATTCTTGATATCTTCATGAAGATGTAGCTACCTACGTAGGGTATGTTACAAGTTATTGAACAGTTTCTCATTTTCGATCATTCTCATTCTCATGTGTTCCAGTAGCTACTTTTTTGCACACCTTCAACTAGATGAAGTACCTTCATCGTTAGGGTGTGCTGAATGTTCTTTCTTATTTTTTTAAAGAATCCAACGGCAGAATTATTTTTTGCCAGAAAATTGAATAAATGAGAGTGAAAAAAAATTCCATTTAGGCAACATATTTTTTGCAATAAAACTCTCTACATTCTTCCAATTGTAAATATTCGCTAGCTACATTTTAAATTGTACTTTCTCTATCATGACAACTATTAGTCAAATCCTTATGATAACTAACTCAATTTCAATGTTTCTTTCTAATAAGTATTAAATTAATTTAGCAATAGCAATAATGTTTTTATTGTGTTGCTTTTAAAAGAGTAAAAATATATCTACTGCCAATTTCAAGATCTCTTCTTTCGCAGACACTGGTTGGTGTGCAGACGTACAGAGAAGAGTGTGCAGCATCTAGCAGCTACTGTGCATGACAAACTGCCTATGCGCTTTGAGTCTTCTGCTCAGGTGGCAGCTCTAGCCCCTCACAAAGTGTTCGTCACCTTCCACAGACACCCTAACTATGTGCTGGTGAGTTGGATGAAGTTCATAGTAGCTATGGGGATGTAGGGTAAGTTACGAATTATTGGTCGGTTCACATCTCCGGTCATATAAGAAAAATTAATATGATATAACTAATAGTTATTATGTAATTTATATCCTTTTTCTTCTATGATCGGAGATGTCAAACCGACCGATAATTTGTTACTTGCCCAGTATAATAATACCTTTGGCAATAGCAATAGTAAAATAATTGTATAACAATTGCTCCAGTAAATACTCTTCTAGTTATTAGGTTTAGCTTTCTACGTTCATTTGCATTGTCTACGACTTGTGGTTGGTAACTTTTGGAGCCCATTTCCTTTCTGACTGCTTCTTTCTATTCCCTTTCCATTTGACGTCAACAAGTGGCATTTGTCTCTGAAACAAACGTTAAACCCCTACTAAATAATTTATGTTATCATCTTCAGTTCCGTAGTATTGTCCTTTCTGTAGTGAATGTAACCCCTCACTATTATTCTATTCAGATCGTAGAGGTTAAAGAGGCGAGTGTTGGCAGTGCCTGTGAGGTGCAGCAGAACCTTTACCTGCTCCTTGTCAAGGAGTGTTCCGCAGAAGATGGAGGTGTCAGTCAGACCACAGGACTGCACCCCTCTCTACCAAAGTCATACCTGAAGGCAGTGAAGCTGATGCCCTTGGACAGCTTCCTTTGCACTCATGGGCCCCACACTAAAGTTGAAGGTAGGGATTAGCATTAAAATACATGAGGTATGAATTATCGGTCAGTTTCACATCTTCAGTCTTACAAGAAGAAACTATGATTATTTTTATTAATTTTTTAAGAAACCGACCGATAATTTGTAACTTACCCTAGCTTCTTCGTAAATACAATTACTTACATGTTTTTTGTTTCTTTATAGTAAAGAAAAAGAAATGAAAATGAGAATCTTTATTGAATAAAAAAAATGACACAGTAGTTAGCTACATAAACATTACATTAAGTACAGAATATTCAAGCACATACAAAGTTTCACATGAAACTTTTTGTGTCACTAGTTGCTAAAACTTAGAAATTCAAGATTTTAGGTTAATAACTGAATACATTCATTGCAATTGTAGCGAAAGACACCATATGCCCCATTAATATAATGACCCCCATTGACAGTACCTACGGATAGCAGTGGGTCCATGCCTCCCTCTGCTGGGGGCCACTCCGCCAAGCGTAAAATGGGAGCTGGTGCCCAGAGGGAGCCCATGGAACCAGCAGCCAAGCGAATCAAAGCCCCAGCTTACTTCTTACCTGACGTTGTGCAGTGTGTGGCCCTGTGTGATCAGCTGTGTCCTTTGGCACACATAAACACACAGGTAAATGTGTTGACTGTCAAAGAGAACTTTTAAACTATTGATAGGTGCAGTAATTAGTGATACTGTCAAAGAAATAGCTTTAAAACTATTAATTGATGCAGTAATTAACGACCAAACTCTTCTTCCTTTCAGTTATCAGAGCATGGCGTTAAAAGTGGCGGAGTTCAAGTAGAGGATGGCGGAGTGGGCCTCATGGTAAAGGTAAGAATTTCTCTCCTTATTTACATATTATTCAGTCTGTTGATCTATATATTTATCTTCACATAGCTCTGTATGAAATAATAGAAATTTAAGATATTTCAGCGTAGATAGGGTAGAAATGTTGTTCATAATATTACTATAAACTTTGTGGTATTTAGTACCTTTGTTTGATATTCATTACCTTTTGTTTCAGATCGTCAGTACCCCTCCAGTGTCGGGTGTGGACCCCATCACCACCAGGGCTCTCCAGTCCTCTCTCTTGAGTGTCAGTCTTAGGGTTCAGATCCCTCCCTTCAGGGGTGTGAAGAGTGTCTCCACTGAGTACATCTTCTCCAACGTCCCCTTCACCACCGAGAAAGAGGCCCACTCCCCCAACAGGTGAGTCATATGGACCAAACTATAACCCTCTCTGCCTCTTGCTACCAATAAAAAATAGCTAATAATAGGGTGGTTAAACTCCTATATGTAGCTAATTAATAATCTAAAATAATATTTGCACTATTTTAACCTTTTCCTCGTCTTTGGTGAAGTTTCCCATCAAAA
Organism: Caprella mutica; assembly: GCA_947561585.1. NCBI lineage: Eukaryota > Metazoa > Arthropoda > Malacostraca > Amphipoda > Caprellidae > Caprella > Caprella mutica. The sequence continues at coordinate 57,325 of CANNZV010002102.1, forward strand.
TTACAATATTTTTTGTGAAAGCTCCTACAATATGTACATATATCCATTGTACTACTTCAGTCTTTTTCCCTCCTCTTTTAATGTCTCTCCCTCTTCTTTTAATGTCTCTCCCTCTTCTTTTAATGTCTCTCCCTCCTCTTTTAATGTCTCTCCCTCTTCTTTTAATGTCTCTCCCTCTTCTTTTAATGTCTCTCCCTCTTCTTTTAATGTCTCTCCCTCTTCTTTTAATGTCTCTCCCTCCTCTTTTAATGTCTCTCCCTCTTCTTTTAATGTCTCTCCCTCTTCTTTTAATGTCTCTCCCTCTTCTTTTAATGTCTCTCCCTCTTCTTTTAATGTCTCTCCCTCCTCTTTTAATGTCTCTCCCTCTTCTTTTAATGTCTCTCCCTCTTCTTTTAATGTCTCTCCTCCCCAGACGCTCCGTTGTCTCCACTCACGAGATCTCCAGTGCCGGAGTGTATGCCAGTAACTGTGTGCAGGCGATAGTGGACGAGTGGACTGCCATTGCTAAACTGTACCACCTGGTGTACTACTTTGCTGAGGCACTGGCTAATAGTAGTGGTGAGTTGGTGCTAAAGAATGTTAGGTAGAACCTTTTCCCTGTGTTCAATTGACAGTCCTTTGTAGAACAATATTAATGTGGACTAATAACTGTTGTAAGCTATATAGGTATTACAAGGTCCATAAAAAGTGCTTTAATTTCTTTAAAAAAATGCCTAGCAAAGAATCGAATACTTATCTAATAAATACGCTAGAACTCAATTCATTTGTTTATGTTTCATTTTATCATTATTCCATAATTTCCGTTGCCATTGATATGTTTTACCGTCTCCTCAGCAGACTCAGACGGGTGCTCCCCTCACGAGTGTCTGCACGAGATAATCAAGATCAGGTCGTACACCTTCAAGAGCATCAGCCTCTCTTACGGGCCTCACTTCTCTGCCTACTGCAACATAACCTACAGCACCAAGGAGAAGGGGTGTCTCCTGGCATTTGGTGAGACACTCTTGAGACTTTAGAGGGCAGGTTATGAATTGTTAGTCTCCTTCACATCCTCGGTCATATAAGAAAAAAACTATATATATATACCTAATTATTAGCTACTTCGTTTTTTCTTATATAAACACAAGATGTGAAACAGACTGACAATTCCTATCTTAGCCCACTAGAATAAAGCTACTTGATTCACTGAACTGTAGTTCTGTTTAATACGTTCAGGTTATATTCTGTACTTTAGTTCCTTTGAGCTTATTAATAGATATAACTGTACTATTATGTATTGGCATACTATCAAATATGTCTGAATTATAACTTTGAAAGATCCTAATTTGGCATTTTTTGTAGTTAAAATGGTTATTAGTTCAGTCTGTTGATAGTTATTGCTCCTATGAAAATAGATACATAATAATTGTAACTTTGAGTTGTCTTCGGATAGCTACAGCAAGTTAACTTCAGATGCAAAGGTCTTTCAATTTCACTTTAGTTACTTTTGATATCTAATTAGAATAAAAACAGTCTTTTAATTATAACTGCTCATCTCCGTTAATACTTACAAGCTCTTAAATTTCTAATGTCTTTTCTATCCCTTTTATCATCCTCCTTTTTGTTGCAGGTTGTGATAATAGTTTCTCCACCCCTTCCTCCACTTCAAGCAGTGCTTCCACCACCACCAACCCCACCTGTGGCTCCTCCCCCACCAACTGGGCAATAAATCCCCACAGTTTGATGAAGACGCAACTGCAGGAGGAGATAGGTAGGTGCAGGAGGAGATGGGTAGGTGCAGATGGAGATGGGTAGGTGCAGGTGGAGATGGGTAGGTGCAGGTGGAGATGGGTAGGTGCAGGAGGAGATGGGTAGGTGCAGGTGGAGATGGGTAGGTGCAGGTGGAGATGGGTAGGTGCAGGAGGAGATGGGTAGGTGCAGGTGGAGATGGGTAGGTGCAGGTGGAGATGGGTAGGTGCAGGAGGAGATGGGTAGGTGCAGGTGGAGATGGGTAGGTGCAGGTGGAGATGGGTAGGTACAGGTGGAGATAGGTAGGTGTCCTTAGTTACGGTATTGGGATGAAGTCCTTTCATACAACATCATCAATAGTACAAACGATTAAATATTGAACTCATTTTACCTCTAAAAATTTCCCTACTGAAATCTCACGAACACCTGCGTGATATTTCTGTTTGAGAAGCCTTTACCAGCCCCATAAAATGTTGTTACTTCCCTATTATGTATAGTGTATACCAGGGGTGGGCAGAAATTTCTTTTCGAGTGCCACAGATAGAAATTTCAGTGCTACGAAATATTTTCTTTTTTTCATAGAAAATTAAATTTAATGATACACTTAGTTATTTTCTATAGTTTTTTCTAATAACATAATAAAGATTGCACCATAGGAGAAGAAATGAAATCTATCAGATAACTAGCTCTATCAAAACAATTTTCACTCTCATGCATTAACATACAAAATTATCAAACCTTTGCATATATTAGAAAAGCATTTTTTATCAAAATATATATAAATTTAATTAAATGAAGAAGCAATGATATTCTATGCTAGAGCGAGCAAGTAAGTAAAGTATTAGGTTTGAAATAGAATAATTGACAGATGCAGATGTTTTTCTTCTTCTATTATGACGGCCATAAGGTCGAAACACACTCTATTATACAGATGCTCAACAATTAGTAATTAAACAGTAATGTTTAATTTCCACATAGTCACTGTATAAAATAGCAAATCAGCAGGATTTACATATTTCAAAATACTATAACAGACAAAATGCAAATATAATATAATTTAATTTCTTTCAATTTAATAGGGGTAACTTTTATTAATTTGTAATTAGGTGAGGTGGACACCGATGCCATTTGAGTGCCAGAAACAGCACTCAGTGCCGCAATTTCCCACCCCTGGTGTATACAGTGCCTGAACTTTTGGAAAATTAGTTTATTCCTCACTCAAAAGTGCAGAAAATCTTTCAAGAAATTCAATACGAAACCTCATAGGTATCCTAGATAGCTGTAAATCAAAATAAAGAATGTCTATTTATTTTTATTTTTTTCTCTCAGAGAGAGCAGGCAAGGCGGGTCTGATCAGACTTTCTCTGCTGCTGAACATGACTTATCAGCCCAGTCTTTCTCTGGCCAAACTGCAGCCTACTTTGCATGCAGGATTCTTAGAGAAGAGAACTCAGGTGAGATGGTAGCAAAAGATGTCATGGTTAGGAAGAAATTAAATGCTATTTATGTAAAAGTGTCTTTAATAATTTCCCCTTGAGAAATAGCAATCTTTAAAAAAACATCCTGTAGCTAGGTTTATTTTGATGAGTCTTCTACTTAGTCTGCGTTAATGACTTAGTGTACCTTGGTACTATAATTGTGTTAAGCTTGACTGTGTCTGTCTGTCTTTCTTCAGGCCTTCCCCATTGAGGTGTTCAGTGTAGTGGCTCACTCAGGCACCTGCCTGCGCATCATCTACCGCAACCTTTACTGCCTGGCACTGCAGATGCTACCCAATGGCTTGGTGTCCATCAGAGATGGGGCCTTCTCCTCCTTCGACAACTCAAGGATCATTGACGAGTTCCTGCCCATTCAGGTGAGGCAGCTTTATTCTCTTCCATTAGTTTGTATTTACTTAAAACTATAGCTAGGATATTTTGGTGCTCAAAAGGTATAGGGTAAATTTTGAATTATCAGTCAGTTTCACATCTTCGGTCATACAAAAAAAACGATGTAATAATAATTGCTTATTTCTTATATCTGCAGGTAGCTATAATGAATAAAGTAAAAATATAATTATTATTGGTATATATATGATTTTTCTTACATGACCGAAGATGTGGAACTGACTGATGATTCATAATTTACCATACCTTCAAAGTGTGTCTTTAATATAGATGGTAACTTTATTGTATTTATCTCTCAGGGTCTTAAGGCTTTCCTTAGCAAGTACGTAGATGAGTCAGCTCTGGCCCGCAGACGATCTCAGTCAGAAGATGACAATCCCCCTACCCCTGTGCCTATGGATGACTCCTCCACCTGGCCTGTCCCCCACAAACCATCCTCCCCCGCCAGGCACGGCCCCATCACTCCCCCCGTCTCCTCCAACCCCCACACCCCCGCCAGTCCCCACCCAGTGGCTGCGGGGGGCTTTGGCTCATCTCCCGCGGGGGGCTTTGCACTAGCTTCACCCCCCTCCATACCAGGCATGAACCCTTCACCCGCTGGGGGGCACATGTCGCACCCCTCCCCCGGGGGTGCCTTCCCTGCTGCTTCTCCATCTGGCAGTAAGTGGCTACAACATTTAGGGGACTATTTCGCATCTAATTGATTCATTTTAATTCAATGATTAAATAACTTTCAATGATTTTACATTTTTAAATGTTTAAATAATTTTAAATGATTAAATAATTTTAAATGATTAAATAACTTTAAATTATTATAAATAATTTCAATGATTAAATTACGTTCAGTGATTTAAGTAAAGTTTAAGATTCATGTCATTCTTAAAAACTTGTCATTTTAATTCTTCAAATAGCCTCTTGCCATAGAAATTCAAAGATGACATTTGTACCTCAGGTCTGCACCAGCACGGTGTCTCATCCCCCAGTTTCCTGACAGTCCCATCACCAGTGGGGGGAATGGGCCCCCTCAGCTCCATGACCTCCCCCGCATCCACCGCCTTCCTCCAGGTAAGTACTCTACTTTAGGAAAATAAGGGATAGCTATTTTAGACTGGGGTAACTTACTAATTATCAGGCGGTTTTATATCTTCAGACATATATAAAAAAACTTTATAGCTAATTATAATTTAAATATTTAATTAAGAATATAAATAATTCAATTATTATTATTAGCTATATAGTTTTACCGAAGATGTGAAACCGACCGATGATTAATTAATAAGTTACCTTATATGCCAATGGGGAGGTTAAAAAAGGTGTTCCATCTTATCAAAGATGTACATTGTTCGTTTTTTTTTTACTTAATTAAGAAGTTATTGGAGCTAGAAGTCACGAATAATCCTGTCATCTATTAATTTGATGTAACTTATTTTTTTTCAGGGTGGTGGTAGTGGTCCTGCGTCTCGTGTTCTGCCCAATAAGACTTACGCAGCTGCGATACCCACCCTACTGACGTACAACGCCCTGAACACCCTCTGCTCTCCCCCGTCAGTTCTGAATGCAGAGGAGGGGCCTGCCTGTGTGTTGGAGCAGTTCCTAGGCTCTACCTACCTCAGGAGACACCTTAACCAGGCCTCTAAGAACCTTAATGAGACGCCCAGTACTGATGGTGAGAACTAACTAACCACTTAGTGATATCAAACTAAGAACTCGGTAATAGAGTAAAGGATCTAGCAAATTTCCTCAGTCTTTTCGGATAAAAGATCTATCTACAACTTAGTCTTTACTAAGTCTCCATTTCCTTGAGAGGTCTAGTGGATGATAAACCCTTTAGAAATAAATGTTTGATAGCTATTTACCCTATTTGCATTAAAAAAATTCCCAATATTTAGTTTTGAGCACAAAGTACGTTTTCTGTGTCATAACAGCTGTTTATTCTGTTTGCAGGCAATGGAAGTCTGCAGTTGAAGACAGACAGTTTGTTAGTTTGTGTGTCGCTAGTCTCTTCGCCCATCAACTGCCTGACTCTGAAACTACAGCCTACAGCAGAGTACAGTGATAGGTGGAGCAATGAGGAGATGCAGGTGAGTACAGTGATAGGTGGAGCAATGAGGAGATGCAGGTGAGTACAGTGATAGGTGGAGCAATGAGGAGATGCAGGTGAGTACAGTGATAGGTGGAGCAATGAGGAGATGCAGGTGAGTACAGTGATAAGTAGAGCAATGAGGAGATGCAGGTGAGTACAGTGATAGGTGGAGCAATGAGGAGATGCAGGTGAGTACAGTGATAGGTGGAGCAATGAGGAGATGCAGGTGAGTACAGTGATAGGTGGAGCAATGAGGAAATGCAGGTGAGTACAGTGATAGGTGGAGCAATGAGGAGATGCAGGTGAGTACAGTGATAGGTGGAGCAATGAGGAGATGCAGGTGAGTACAGTGATAGGTGGAGCAATGAGGAGATGCAGGTGAGTACAGTGATAAGTGGAGCAATGAGGAGATGCAGGTGAGTACAGTGATAGGTGGAGCAATGAGGAGATGCAGGTGAGTACAGTGATAAGTAGAGCAATGAGGAGATGCAGGTGAGTACAGTGATAGGTGGAGCAATGAGGAAATGCAGGTGAGTACAGTGATAGGTGGAGCAATGAGGAGATGCAGGTGAGTACAGTGATAGGTGGAGCAATGAGGAGATGCAGGTGAGTACAGTGATAAGTAGAGCAATGAGGAGATGCAGGTGAGTACAGTGATAGGTGGAGCAATGAGGAGATGCAGGTGAGTGCAGTGATAGGTAGAGCAACGAGGAGATGCAGGTGAGTGCAGTGATAGGTGGAGATGCAGGTGAGTGCAGTAATAGGTGTATAGAAGGTGCTGTTAATATTACAAAGTGAACAGAGAGATTTTTGATATCAATTATGTTCAGAAACTTTGCTGACTAATATTAACCGAGAAGATATTTTCTATTTCCTTCTTATTATTTCTAGGCGAAATAGTTAATTTTGCTGAAGCGCCAGAATTAGTTAAAATATCTCCATGTTACAAATTCTGTAATAGCTACATTCTTCATCCCACAGGTGCTGGAGAAATTCTTCAGTCTGAAAGTAGCTTCTGCTCCCTACAAACCAAATGCAATGACTGCTTTTCACCAAGTACTTCGCTTCCCCTACAGGATACTCAAAGACTGCGTCAAGATCATGCAACTCGAATTAGTGAGTCTGACTGCCCCTTGTAATTGATGCCACTAAGCACATTCTCTCGCACTATATTAATGCTTTATGTCATAATTTAAATGCAATCTAATGTAGTTGGCTACTTCAATTCTTTCTGACAAAATCGAGTTGGCTCTCTGTAAATATTTTACTTTGTCTAAGTTTACTAATGACAATTAAATTAATTTCTTTTCCCTGTATGTAACATTTTCATCTGTTTCCCTCCAGATGAATGGGTGTCAAGCTGGAGCCAAGTGGTTGGTGCAGTGGTGCCTCACAGTTCCCCCCATTGGCCACCAACTCGTCCCCCCGGGTGCAGTGGGAGTCATCATTTCTAAGAACAAAATCCTCTTCTTCGTGAGTTATTCTCTCAATTCACATTTGAATTACAGACAGTTTCATTAGAAAAATTCATTAATAGATAAACCGAAAATTAATAATGCGAAATAGGATTTGCGAACCGTCCTCGTGATCATTCTTCCAACTATTTTTAAAATTATTTCTTAATTGAATCATTTAATTAGTGTCTAAATAGACTCATGAATTTGAAGTAGCTACTAAAGAACCAGCACTTTAGGGTAAGTCAGAGTATTGGAAGGTTCCATATATTTGATTATGTAATAAGCAGGACTGGGACAATATGCTCTAAAAACTATAGATCCCAAAAATATAGACGGAGAGAATTAAAGAGTATTGAATAGTTCTACACCAGCGATACCAATTCATTTAGTTTCGTCTATGATATATTCGGGATCTATAGTTTTTAGAGCATATTGTCCTAGCCCTAGTAATAAGTATCTAACTCGTTATTTTAATTGGATATTCATTTGTGTTACTTCTAAGATGTTGTTTGTTGTTTCAGTTACAACTTACTCGTGCCAGTAGCAGTACTGAGAATGACTCTACAGGAGGTGGAGTAATAGTGCCAGTAGTGCACGACATTAACGCTAACAAGACGCAGGTGAGAGAACATGTAGGGGAGAGCCTAAATTAAAATATTCTATCAGTATTACTAGTCAAACTTGTTAGATAATTAGTAACTGTTAGGAAATACCAACAATGAATAGGTATCTTAGTCAGTCTCCTGTGCTACTTCACTTTCCAAGTCCCTTGTATATCAGTGATGTAGCAATTTACTTCATAGGGTTAGTATTATGCCCACTAAATTAACTCTTTATTAAGTCTGTTTGGGAACTCTTAACTTTGAAATTGGTCTTCTGTAGCTAGTTATATATACATACATTTTTTATTTACTTAATGTAGTCCTTCCCATGAAATGTCAGTATTTGTGTTATTCCTTTCTATGGTATATCAATGTTGGTATCCATTCCGTCCATTAATCTTGCCCACAGTCCTGTGTTGGTTTGTGGGTGTAAGGCGTGGACTAGAGAAAATGAGAGTGAATTAGAGTTGAGACTCCAATAGATTGGGTCAGACTAAAGGCACTCTCGTACAGAACATACCAAGTGATTCACAACACATACCCACGTGCCTATGTTACGTGATTCACAACATATACCTATGTTACGTGATTCCCTACCCTTTTTTAAATTTTATTTACATTCACTTTTATTCAGATGGCCCGTCGTACCGAACAGCAGCCGATAACGGACCCTTCGCTACGTCTCTCTCACGCCATTAACGAACTGATGGCGAGACCCATTCTGCCGCCTCAGGAATCCTCGGTGTTCCCCTGCGTTAAAGAGCTGCTGATGCATCTCAATGTGGGCCCTGATGGCATGCCATACCCACCCACTTCCCAAACACCCACACAACCGCCTTCTTTGCCTGCTAACTCACAAATAGGTAAGTTGCTGCGTGCTACTAAGTGATAAGATCATAAGTTGCTGCATGTCGCTAGATGAAAGGGTGCAGCATGTCTCTAGATGTAAAGTTGCAGCATGTCTCTAGATGGAAAGTTGCAGCATGTCACTAGATGAAAAGTTGCAGCATGTCACTAGATGAAAAGTTGCAGCATGTCTCTAGATGATGAGAATTAGTTGCAGCATGTCACTAGATGATGAGAATTAGTTGCAGCATGTCACTAGATAATAATTGAAAGACGTCTACATATATGTGAATATGTAAAGTATATTTTCCATTGATAACTTTTTGAAGTTTGATAAGAAGTTTGTTTTATAATTTATTTATTATTAGTTAAATGTATGTACTTATATTGTATTGCAAGGGATGGGTGAATAAAATTAAGTTAAACACTAAGTTCTTATTTCCCTTGCGAGTTTACATTGAATAATTCTAACTGAATTACTTGACGTCACTACAGGTAGTCCCCGAATGTCTTCCCCCCACGGAATGTCCTCCCCCCACGCTACTGCCACCACCCCCACCTCCCACTACCAACCCAGTATGGGGCAGGGGTCTCCCATTGGGATGGGGCAGACAATGGCACAGCAGAACCCAATGGTAAACTAATTATTAGTATACTTACAGCACGAATTATTGAACGACATTTATAATGGAGTAGAGGAAGTTAAGAGTTATCTTGAATAATAAATATCTTGTCACTTTCACATCTCTGGTCGTATAAGAATTAACTATATAACTAACAATTTATTTTTCATTTGAATTCTTAATTGGAAGTAAAATATTTATTTTATGTCTTTGTTTTTCATTTAATTACCCTAAGAAGTTTCTCAACTTGGGGAGTAACTGTAATCCTCATTTACAGGTGCAACAAAACACAATGGGACAAAATGTTGGAATGGGACAACAAGCAGCAATGGTTCAGGGACAAGGAATGGGACAGGCTGGTATGGTGGGTCCTAACATGGGTATGCAGGGACCAAGAGGCATGCAGCCCGGTATGCAGGGCATGTCTCCCATGCAGGGTATGCAGCCTGGCATGCCTGGACAACAAACTGGCATGCAGGGCAACTTTGGCCCTGGTATGTACCGATAAACTGAGGTTTACTATGTACAAATTGTAATAGTAGTTAAACACTGTAAAGGAAAATAAATTAGGTGATTGAATTATTTCTGTTTTTATTAATTATTTTAAATAAATTCTTATGTTTTAAATCTTACTTTGTATAACCTAAATATCTAAAATAAAAGATTGAGTAGAATTCTGTGTGGGGGATAAATTCTCCATTTCATAAAGCCTATGGAGCACATTGTCTCCATGGAGACATTGCTCCACATCAGGCACCAGGAGACTGTAGGAGCACTTGTAGGTTTCCCACTGACTTAACTTCTCCATTATAGTGTCCGACGATGTGATGTTAGGGCCTGCCCTTGTCATTCGCACACACTCTCCCTGAAAAAATAGTTATCTACCATCAGAGAAAAGAGACTGATAGCAAAATTTCACAAATCAGTTTTTTCCTATTCTTTTCAAATCCTAGAATTTTATATCCTCATGTAGCTACTCTATCTTTTTTTTTAAATACCTACACTTCGGTAAAGTTTCTTTATGAAATTTGAAATTAGTAAACTGAAAATCATTCTTTGACTGAACACATCAATAGAATGCAGTTAATACCTGAATGAAATGTTTGAGCTTCACTGGACGTAGGTAGCTGAGAGAGTTATTATTGTGGTGGCATTTGGCAATAAGGGAAAGAGTTTCCAGAAAGTCATTCATGCCATAAAAGCCAATATTGTCCGCTAAGTTTGTAATTTCGCCATGAGAGAAGGAATCGTTTGCTCCTGAAATGAGAAAATAAAGTAAATATCTCTACTAATACCTATTCAACTTTAAGGTTATTACCATAATTATTGAATCTAGTAAAGTTTCTAGGCTAACATCGTTACCTGTGATATTACAGAAAGTAGCTTTACCATTAGGATACGTCTTATAATAGAGTAGGACTTAATGTCATTAAAACATTACTGATTTGATATTCTTCGTCTCCAAGAAGGGATTCTTTTTAAGAACATTATTAATTTATTAACAGGGGTTCCAACTAATTTAAGTGGAAATAGGGCAATAGCTATATCTACCATCGCTAGTAAAAGATATATTGAACGATAGACCATTAACTCACAAATGTTAGATAGCTAGTAGCTTTATCCTATTTGTTCCTTTTAATTAACAAAATAAATAAAGTTCAACTCAACCCTAAAAAGGACAACCCCAAACTCACCCCTAAAAAGGACAACCCCGAATCCACCCTTAAAAAGGACAACCCCAAACTCACCCTTAAAAAGGACAACCCCAAACTCACCCTCAAAAAGGACAACCCCGAACCCACCCTTAAAAAGGACAACCCCGAATCCACCCTTAAAAAGGACAACCCCGAACCCACCCTCAAAAAGGGCAACCCCAAACTCACCCTCAAAAAGGACAACCCCAAACTCACCCTCAAAAAGGACAACCCCAAACTCACCCTCAAAAAGGACAACCCCAAACTCACCCTCAAAAAGGACAACCCCAAACTCACCCTCAAAAAGGACAACCCCAAACTCACCCTCAAAAAGGACAACCCCAAACTCACCCTCAAAAAGGACAACCCCAAACTCACCCTCAAAAAGGACAACCCCAAACTCACCCTCAAAAAGGACAACCCCAAACTCACCCTTAAAAAGGGCAACCCCAAATCCACTCTGTGTCACCCTGCAGTCAGTCACTGTGCTGTAATTTGTGTGATGTTGCATGGAGAGGGACAGAAGGGTGCTCCAGTGGGCCTCTCCCAATGAACTAAGGGGGTACAAAGTGGTTAGCTCAACAGATTGGGGGGATTATTCAGCGAAATGAACAGGTATAGGGTAAGTACTCAATTACCGTATGCTCAAACAACACACCTCTGGTTGAAAGGTATAGGGTCTATTAGTTTCTTGGTGTGCACCTCGTAAGACTCCATGAGTTTAAAGAATAGTACCATCTCCAGGAGAGCAAATGTCCTAATGCCGTACAAAATGTCATCTCGCAACAAAATGAAGCAGAAGATTCCTCCACAGTCGTTATCGTTGCTTCTGTTCAGGACTTTGCCGACTATTTTATCGGTGGGGACTTTTGTTGATGGTGTTATGTTCTTCGGAATACTTTGGCGAATGTCCGTCACTGTTACCGTCAAGTTCGCTTCTCTAGTGCTACTGTCTGTAAGAAAGCTACTCTGTTGCTCTATGAAACTATCCATAAGAGATTGGTCACCAGAGGAAGAACTTTCCCTTCTATTCTTCCTGGAAAAAAGTAAACCACGGCAATTTAATAAAGAGTTTACTTTAGTTACGTTACCAGATAAACTGAAAATCTGAAATAATATTAGCAAAATTTAAATAAGTAAAGCAACAAGATACAAAGTTTATCAATTACCTAAACAATTGGAGAAAAAAATTCATTATGCATTCATTAAATTGCAAATCGTTGGAATAATAGGATTTCTAGAAAAGATTGGAAAAAATATAATTTTTCTGTGGCCTTTAAGTCAAGGTTGACAATAAAACTAATTACATTAAAGTTGAACCATCGATGTACGTGAACAAGTATGTATGTGTTGTGAATCACATAACATAGGTACGTGAATCACGTTGTTGTTGTTGTTTGACCTCCCCAACATCCTCGCCGGGACAGAGGGGCGGCCAGGGGCGCCCCGGGTTTCAGCCACCCGAGGCACTGTGTGGGAGTGTGTGGGCCTAAGGGAAACCCGCATCACTCAGGAAGTTAATAACTGCCTGAGGATGGGTCCAAAGGTGCTCCAGTGAGTGAATGTTGTGTGTAGTCCTGTGTTGGTGTAGTGACGGACATTGTGTGAGAATGTGAGAGATCGTGCCCTGGTCGGCTTGGCAGAAGTCGCACCGATCAGAGTCCGACCTCCCAATCCTGTGCATGTAGTAAGGAAGAGAAGGATGGTGGCCACATCTCAGACGTGATAGGGTGACCCTATCACGACGAGACATGGCCGACTCACTAGGGTCGATGGCTGGAGGCCTAGACCCAAGGAGTTTGTTTGGAAGTGAGGAAGCTAGAGCTCTTTGTGTGAAAGTGGTGTGTATGTGTTTGTGAAGAGAAGTGTTGTCGGGTGTGGGAGGGAGAGTGGTGTAGAGGTGTCTGTAGTGTGTGGAGGGGGTGATGTGTAGTGTGCGTGGTGTCTTCCTCTCAGTTTGCATGTAGTGTAGGGGATGTGAGGGGTCTAGTGTAGAAGTGTAAAAATGTGTGCCCCTCATGTCCATGTGTGAGGTGAGAGGTAGGACTCGTGTTTCTGTGTGTAGGTGGTGTGTGGGTGTTGTTTGTGTACAACCGGTGGCAATGCGGAGTGCGGTGTTTTGTGTTTTTTGGAGTGTCTGTAGGTGGGTGTTGGATATGTCAGGTGACCAGGCTGTGTGGGCGTAGGTGAGGATGGGTCTGATGAACTGTTTGTAGAGTGTTGTTATGTCTTCCTTGGAGTGTCCGTAAGTTGTGTGAGTGAGTGCATACCAACACGTTGGTATGTGTTGTGAATCACATAACGTAGGTAGGTACATGAATCACGTAGGTATGTTCTGTACGAGAGTGCCTTTAGTCTGACCCAATCTATTGGAGTCTCAACTCTAATTCACTCTCATTTTCTCTAGTCCACGCCTTACACCCACAGTTCAACACAGGACTGTGGGCAAGATTAATGGACGGAATGGATACTAACTGACATGAACATTTCTCATGTCCACCTCAGTTAAATGTTCACCTGATTTCCTCTTGATATCTCTTCATGTCCATCTCAGCTTTATTCTCATATTCTTCAATAGTTTTTCTCTCCGCAGTCTTCCACTTCCTGTTAATTTCTCTACCCACTTCACTGAAGTCCGCCCCTGGCAGTTCTCTCAGGACTTCATTTCTCACGTCTCTGGCAAAGAAGGCCAAGGCAGAGGAAGGTTTGCGAACAAATGATCCGTGCTTCTTGTCTAGGCCTGAAAATTTATAAATTATACAACTATATAAAAGAAGTTAAAATTATATCATTTGAGACTAACATCAGTAAAATGATAATAATTTATTGAAGAAAAAAGATAAAAACATAAAGTAGCTACACAAAAAAAATAAAATGCATTTCATCAAGCCTATATGAAGAAACTTTTTGGGCATGTAATAACAATAGCAGTTTATAATATTAGAACAGCTGTTTACGCTTCTAAAGGGCCGTACACACGTAGGGTTTTTTAAGTCTTTCCACCTGACCTTTTGCTAAGCTCCTCCTACTTTTTTCACGAGAATATAAGAAAAACTATATAATTATTATTTATTTTAGTTGGTATCCATGATACCTGCAGGTAAATAATAATTATATCATTTTTTTTATATTCTCGTGAAAAAAGTAGGAGTTAGCAAAAAGTTTGATGGAAAGATTTAAAAAACCCTACGTGTGTACGGCCCTTAAAACACAGCTCTGACTTTTCTAATAAATTCTTCATCCATTTAGGGTTTTCACTCACCAGGATCACACAGAACGATTTTCTTAGCAGTTTTGTCCCCATGCGACTCTTTCTTTGGTTTCTTTGATTTACTCAAAGGCGGTGGTTGAAGATCTAAAGTCCTATTGACTGTTCTGTCAGATGTCAGGGAGTTCTCAGGATCACCTCTGGAGTCTTTTGTACTGTCAGGATCACCAGAGATATCTTTAGGAATAGATTCATCATGAACTGTACTGTGAGTGTCGTTATTAACCACGGAAATAGTTTGAGGTTGATTTACTTCTTTTTCTCTTCCCATACATGAAAATTTATCTAAAACGTTTCTACCATTGTTAAAATTTTCTTCTTTTATATCAAAGTCTTTATCTTTTTCAACAATTGAATGTGGGACGAAGGTAGATACAAGAAGGTTGTCTACTTCAGTTCTTTGCCTTTTAGCGGGAGATTCACAAGTTGTTTCTTCATCCGATGGCAAGCGATGCTTGCCGATACTTACAGTCTGAAAATAGAGAATAATATAGGGAATAAAATTTAGTGAAAGAAAGTATACAAACTGGAAATAGAGAGTGAAATTAGTGAAAATAAAATTAAGGAATAAAAATTTGTTAAATTAGAAAAACTTTACAACTAGCTACATACGAAAGAGCTATAACCATGTTATTATTAGATCAAATAGCTAGCTAGAACCAAATTGTAGAGGGTTTGAAGTGATATATAAATAGGGGGAAAATATTCTATAAGCAGTAGCTAACTGTAGCATTAGGAATTAGTTAGAAATCATAGCTCTGGAGTAAGTAATAAAACAATAGATAGAATGCGTCTACCTGGCTTTGATTCTAATATATCTTTATCACGTAATAATAAAAGATTTAATGATGTGTAGAAGAGAGCTCAGAGATTCTAATGAAAATAAATGAACTTTTTTTCATGTGAAATGTACAAAGTAAATTTGTCATAATGTCTTCTTAGAATTCTCGTGATTTACTAGCTACTGCCCCAAATATATTGGTGATGTGGCTGAGACAACACAAAACTTTGGACGGGTTTTAGGCCCATTAGTTAGGCTGCTAATGCTTAGACAATATAAAGGCATGGAATTATGTAACTAATGTTAGTCAGTTGGAGGCTAGTATTTCAGTCAGGTTAAGTTAGTCAGTTGGGAGTAACTTAAAAGTCATAGACCGACCCAGTCGGGGCTGGGACTCTACCGCTTGTGTAATTATGTGTGGGGTTATCAACTATAAACTAATACATAACCCCAATGAAGTTGGACGTTCGTCATCATTACACGATCATATATACAGGAGGTTGATTGAGGAAAGAAGATTCTAGATGAAAATGTCTGTTAAAAGTAGCTAAGTCATCTAAAACTGAACACACAGATAGAACAATAACCAAAGATTTTCACCTTGTATACCAAAACAAATTCTGAAATTAGTGCTGAAAGAACTCACCTGAATGTTAGTCCCTTGTCTGTTAGTGAGTAACCCTTTACTCCACGCTAGTGGGTCAGTCACTGGCATGCTGAGGACACTGCTCTCTCCTGCAGAAGGAACTCTCTCTCCTGCAGAAGGAACTCTCTCTCCTGCAGAAGGAACTCTCTCTCCTGCAGAAGGAGCTCTTTTCCCTGCAGAAGGAGCTCTTTTCCCTGCAGGAGTTGCTCTCTCTTCAAAAGGAGGAGCTCTCTCTTCCTCACCAAGAACTGATGGCTGTTCATTTATTGTTGATAGAGAATCAAAAAGATTGTCTCTTCCACAAGAATTTTGCTGCGGTGTACTGGAGATAAACTGACTTGGCTTTTCATTCAAGTTCTCTTTGCTGTTAGTTGAGAAAGAACATCCTCTGCTTACACCAACAATATTCTCCTTATTAATGGATGAATGAACACCATTACTCTTGGAACAGATTGCTTTACTTCTTCCAGTCATTGGCAGACTGTCAAAACTCTCTTCATTTACTGAAGTCTCTTCACTAACGCTCTCATTTTGTGAAGAGTCACTGAGAGTACACGTTATCTCTGCTGAAGGCAGGCAGCCGTAAATCTTTTGTAAAATACCCCTCAGCATTGATAACAGTTCCTCCTGGGAAGAGAAAATCTAAATGAATCAAATAATATTGGAGAAAAATAAAAACACTTATGGTAAGTGATGAATTGTCAGTCATTTTCACATATTAAGTTATAGCTATAAGAAGAAACTATACAATCATTATTATTTAATTTTTATTATCATATCGTTTTTTGTAATATGACCGAAGATGTGGAACTGACCGATAATTTGTAACTTACCCTATAAGATTGAACGCATAAATGGATTTTGAATAACTAAAAGACAAATTAAAATATCAAAATATTTATCATTAACTTCGCAGAATGAGGGAAGGTCATATTTTTTTGTTATAGCAAGGTTGACTGTCTGTATCATTAATCCATAAGGAAAATGATTATTATAATAGTAGTAACTACAGTTTATTCCATTAGTAGAAAAAAAATAAACCATCAGTTGCCATTATTGAATGGCTTAAAAAAACATTGAAGTTGAAATAAGAAAGGTAGAGATACCAACCTGCTCTCTGAATAAAACCCTGTCTTTGTTGGGTTCCAGATTGACATCGAGCAAGTGAGGAGGTGTGGTGATTTGAAGCAACCCTATGGGGTACTTGCCGTGACAACCCTCCTGCTTGCTGCTGAAGAACAGCTTCAGAACCTTCAAAATGTTCTTCTGCACGACTGGTCTGTTATTGACAATTAGAAACATGTGATTGTGAGTAGACCGGCCAAGAGACACGTGGTCTGGGCCTAGAATGTGGAGGGAGATTTCAGTGGCATTCTTAGATGCTGATTTGTGAATGAACTTTGAAGCAGTGTTTGGAAAAACGGAATGGAGGGCTTGATTGATATCTTTCATGGGGCTTCTTTGAAAAAGAACACAT
This sequence comes from Caprella mutica, assembly GCA_947561585.1. Taxonomy (NCBI): domain Eukaryota; kingdom Metazoa; phylum Arthropoda; class Malacostraca; order Amphipoda; family Caprellidae; genus Caprella; species Caprella mutica. The sequence goes on from CANNZV010002102.1 coordinate 74,416, forward strand.
CTGCAACAATAGAAATATATTTGAACAGTGAAATTAGTTATTTCATTTCTGATATTTTTACATTTTAAAAGTTTTGTCAACTGTAAATAGATATTGTATGAATGTGTTTTATTGTAAAAATTCATCCCTAGTGGAATATTATTTATATTTTAAAGAGACAAACTACTTAGTAGCTAGCTACTAATCACTTTTTCAAGCTTTCTAGCTACTATAATGGGCTTGAGGATATTAATTATTTGTATATTGGTTTGAATTTCAAAAATGTACATATGTTTTTTTATGTGAACAGATTGTAACTATTTTTAATATCTTCAATAAACTTAATTATTATTAATAAATACCACAAGATATATTACCTATCATTGGCAAGAGAGATGTTGAGGTTAGGGTAAGCCAAGGCATAGGCCATCATCAGCTCTTCTATTTTCTTAAGCTGCTCTCGTTTGAACTTCTTATTGCTGTGGTACTGTTTACGAACTGGAATCTTTTCAAACAACTTTTTCACATCGACAATTGTACCTGACATGGGACAGTGATATTCTTAACAATTTTGAAGGGAAGTAATGGTCACTAGTCAGATACATCCAAAACAAAATATTGTTCATCATTTTGTAAGTAGCTACAGGGAACACCAAATTTTTAGTTACTCTTTTCCTTCTATTAGCTATACCTACAAAAAGCAAAAATTTGGTTAAACTTTCAATTTTCATTTAAATTAGGATTTATTAAAGGAGCCACTGGTTGGTCATAATAACAAGTTTGCTGAAAGTCTGAAATAACTTCAGTACACATTAATGCAATAAGGACAGAACTATAACTTTCAATCAGAACAGCTAACTAATCACCTAAGATGAATGTATGGAAAAAATAATAGTTAGACTAACCAACGTTGCAAGCCACCACCTTTTTCTCCAAGAGTTTGCCATCTGGACCGAAGGTGCAAGTGTGTCCCAGTTTGGAGAGTTTGTGTTTGCTGGTGATTGAGACGGTGCCCACTTGGCAGAGGGAAGAGAGAGCCTCTCCTCTGAAGCCAAAGGAAACAAGCGACTCTTCCAGGAGAAAAAGAGACAAAAATTGTAAAGAGAATTTCCAAAAGATAAGTAAGAATATAATCATATATTAGACAATAAAATTTTCCATCTAACTTGGACTTGGTATATACTATGCAATTATTGACTATAATGTTGATGTCTCTCAATGACTGATAGTAGAAGACTTTACAGATGAGGTAATTAATAGTAGTAAGCTAGGGCAAAATCTTTAGATTTAAATGGTTCTACTAGTGGCTTGCTACCAAACAAACCATCAAAATTAATTAGTTACATTCAACTTACAAGCAGCAAGCCTAGATATCCACCTTGGTGTGTTTCACTTTATAAATACACACTTTATCTAAAATTATATATAAACCAATAAATGACTTTGATTAATCTCACAATTTATTCAGAAATAATGCTGACATTTTCAATGTAGTTATTAATAGGATGGTGCTTAAGTGCAATAAACGTTATGAACCATATGTTAATGTGTGTACAACAAAATTGGTGAAAACAGTCTCCGAGACTCTGGTTTAAATATGTCAGTGTGATTAATTATCGAATGGTAATAAGTAGCTGTTTGCCATACATTCAATCTATGAGATAAAAACTAGGATTGGAGTGAAACTCAAAATATTGACACTTGGAGGATTAGAACTATCTTCTCACCAAGATCAGCAAATGTTTTGATTTTAGAAGTGGTGTGAGGTTGACAAACCAAAGAGATATTATCGTCAGCAATGCCACTTCCATTGTCCTTCAACTCTATCCTTTGCAAACCAAAATCTTCCTGTTAGAAATACAAGATAAATCAGATAAAATTATACTCAGGTCTCAGAGCATCACCATCAACAGTATATCACAGGGCATAGGCAGATCAATAATCTGAAAAATATATGAATGATATAATAACAAGTTTGCTGAAAGTTGAAATAAAGATTCAAGAGTTGAGATTTTTTGATGGAAAATATAGGCTATAAGGCTATAACTCAAAAGTTAAATTGTTGGAAATTACTCCGTTTGTAAATGGCCTTTGTAAATATCATTAAAATATGGAAATTTACTCACTTTCCAGATGCAGAATATGGAAGATATTTGGGATATTCTCTACAAACAATTTTGAAACAATTCCTATGTTTACAATAATTTTTACTGTGAACAGAATAAGAGATCTCTATGATAACTTTATCAGTTCCTGGCTCCTGGAGACTGGATCATTTAGGAGAGAAATTGGGTGATTTTTGGAGACAAATGGAGAGTTTATGACCCATAGGGTCATACCATAGGCCATAATTATGACATAATATTTTACTAAACTAGAGATATTTGCTAATTTCAAAATTTAAATTAATTCCTAGGTATTTCCCCGGCTGACCTAATAGATTATTTAAAATTAATAATAATTATAAACTAATAATATATAATATATATCTATTCTTTTTCCTATGAGCCCTTAAGAATTAATCCATAAAATTACATTGATTAAATTTAATGAAAAGTGAACAGAAACATTAACTCCAGTCTGCAGAATATGGCCAGTCTGCAGAATGTGTCTCTTCTCCTGCAGAGACTTTAATTTGAGAGAGAGCTACTCTCTGACTCTCAGCAGCAGATTCAAAATCTCTCGCAGCTAAGTTAACTAATGGTAACATAGGAATTAATTCAAAATCTCCCGCAGCTAAATTAATGGTAACATAGGAATTAATTCAAGATCTCCCGCAGAGATCTCCAATTTCTAAAATTCAATCAAAAACTCCCGCAGAGAATCTTGGAAAAATGTTCCATATTCTGCAGACTGGGAATATGGGACATCAATCACATCATTTTTAACATTTTCTGAGCAAACAATGATTATTGATTAGTTTCCTCCCAGTCTGCAAAATATGGGACATTTTTAACATTTTCTGTGCGAACAATCCTTAATTTCCTCCTATATTTACATGCATTTTACTGAGAACAGAAGCCAAAAAGGAGGATTTCTTGGAGAACACTTTACCAGTTTCTGCAGTCTGGGTTTCCTCCTATACATGTATAGGTACATGTATTAGATTTACAACGAACAGAAACCAAAAATGGAGGATTTCTTGGAGAACACTTAACCAGTTGGTCCAGTTCCTGCAGCCTGCCTCTGGCATTAACTTGAAGTCTTGAACTTTTGAAGCAGACATAGGTACATATTTGATATTAGGAATAATAATAATAAATAATTGAAATCATCATAGTATTCACTTACCAGTTTAATGCTCACCAAAGTAGCTCCTGCATCCACAGCATTTTCTGTCAATTCTTTAATTGCTGAATAGACAGAACTAATTACCTGAGTGCTTTTCAACAGACGTACTGTCTCCTTACCCAAACTGCATATATTGTCTCTATGTACATCCATTATTAGGTTGAATATTTACCTATGACTTGGACTCTAGTTAATCTAATAGTCTTGATTATAAACACAGGTTGAAAAGTCATGTAATATTACTTTCTCTGGAAGACGAGTCATAAAGTAAGCCGTAAGGAGTCTAGGATTTACTGTTCAGTTTTTAGTTTAGACAGAGATGATCAATTTCTTTCAAACTAAACTTCTTCTGAGTCCTTCATTTTACATAATGGACTTACACTATCATCTATGTAGTTATTGCATCACTTTTTAATTACATGAGTCATAGGACTTGTCCCGACTTGATAGGAAATTTGCAAATCATCAAATTCGCGGTAAAAATAAAATTTGCCTTAATAACCTGAAACTCGGAATAATTTAAAAAGAAATTAAGCCTAAAGGTTAATTGCAAATAAAATCGTTTAGGATTTATATGGTAGGGGAAAAAGTGAAATGTTAGAAAAGTGAAATACGATCTTCTTCTTCTTCTTTCTTCAGTTTTATGAGGATATCGGTCCTAACAGGGACCATGTACCTCAAAGATGAAATACGATAATTTCTAATAGAAGATCATTCATGATATAATTCGCGTGAATTTATTTCTCCATGATATACTTTCAATTGAAATACATAGATAATAAATATAGGTAAGTACCTACTAATTCAACGTTTACAATTCAGTCAAAAAAATTGTAATCATCTATTAAAGGTCCTCTCCAAGCAAATATTTTTATTACTTTATTTAATGAGGCTAATGTTCCTTATCATTTTGCTACAAACCGCATCGAATTTGGTAGCATATTTTAAATTTTATATGCTTTTAAAGATTTTTAAAATCAAAACTCTACAAAACCTATTTTACTTCCGACTTACTAATTTAAGAAATTTTCAGCCTGAAGAAAAAGAATGTACACCATTTGTTTTGATGGTCAACTAGGTATTAGGTTTAATAAATCCATTTAATATTTGTGTAAAGGTATAAAATTGAATGAACTTATAACTTAATAAGATATCCATTATAGTTTTCAATGAATATTTCTAAGAAGTAAGCTCTGCACAGCGAACTGGTTACAGTTTATTTTAGATCAGTTCTTGTGAAGTAGAGTCCTGAGAAATTATGTACCCTGAGTAATGAAATAATAATTTTAAAAGAACAGCCTGTATGATAATGTTATTTTTTTTATAACAGAACAGTATCTTATCATTACTTTTTTTAGAATTTAATATTGTGTAATAAAACGAGTATCTGAGATAGTTACAATTTATTGATCTTGCTCCTTCATCTAAAAAGTCAATTGACATTTCGTAAAATTACAGATATAAAAATACTAGTTAGAATTCTCAGGTACCGGATAGATAACAAACTACGTATTTACAGAGAATGAACTTGAAGATTCGATGAGAACTATTCGCCTGAATAACTAAAATATTTATACAAAATTTCCATCAAACAGTAATTTATAGCTAATTTTGATAGGGGGTTTAACGTCTGCTTTGGCCAGTTTTAATTGGTAACCATGATAGCTACAGGCATCTGGATACCAATAATTTGAGATTTTAAATGATGAATTATAATATCTTTTATGGTCGAAAATGTTGAACCGATCAATAACTCAGAACATAGCTACCTATTATAGCTCAACTCTTCATTTTAGACGACGAAAAGCGATAAAAAACAGTACAAATTTATAATAATCAACACAACAATTATAAATTAAAGTCTATTGAGATAAACTAATATTAAAGATCTTCATTATTTTTTTTTTTTTTCATGCTATATATTCACATAAAAAGGATCTTTAAAAACTTACATATATAAAATGAAGTTAAAATGAAAATAAAGTTAGTATGTTTTCAAATATCTGATCTTTTTTAACGCTTCATTTTTATTTGTTAAAAGCACAAAGAATTATCTTTTTCTATATACAATAATAATAATTTTCAATGTGTGCTTTTCACTGGTCAGTATTTCTATTTTTCTTATTCTTTTGTCTGTTAACTCTGATATCAGGACTTAACTCTGCAACTAACCTGTTCCTTTTCTTCTTTCTTTTCGCTGATGTGTTTTTACTCCCTTTGGTTGGTTTGAGTTCAGTCCCACTATCGGCTGTGTTATCTTCCGTACTGTCACCAAACAAGTCACTGACACCACTCTTTTCAACAGAATCATCATTTTTCTTTTCAGAGTTGAACTGAGGGTTCAAACTCCTCTTTGTCGCTCTTTTCATTCGACTGAATTCATCAGACTTTGCGTAGTCGTTAGGATTAGCGAGATGAAGCAGCACGGAGTGTTGGCTACAGTTGGCACTCCTGTTAGCGTCAATAACACTCATTTCCTGAGACTGATTGATAAATGTGATATTATTCAACATCAGAGTCTTGTTTGGAGTACTAATTTGTCTTAACTCATCATTTTTCTCTAACAAAGACTCAGAATTGATACCACTCTCATTAACTTTACTCTTTTCACCTTCATTATTTTCACCAACATTGTTAGATGCCACAGCTTCAACAGAGTCTTCATTAACATCAGTTCTTGAAATAGAACCACCAGCTATTGTCACTCGTCTCTTGCTAGTTCTCGAAGTAGAGACATTACTTGTATCTACTTCATCATCACTTTCGTTAATAGGACAAGGGACACCAACACTCTTGCGCCTTTCTTCAGCTATTTTGTGACTGTTAAGAACTGCCGTCTTTAGCAGATTGGCTTTCTCTGAATTAGTTTTGTTAGGTGTCAGATTTTTGATAGCAGAGTTGATGATACTTCTCGATTGAGATTGAGAAGTATCTTTACGTTGGAGAACAGGACTGGCACCAAGTGATGCTTCAGAAGCTGCTGCAGGCGCTCTTGCATCTTCTTTCCTCTGCCGCATTTCTTCTTGGATTCTCGCTTCTTCCTTTCTCTTCCTTTCCTGTTCTTCCTTCTGCTTCTCTTCTAGCTTCCTTAGGTCGAATTCAATTTCCTCAGCAAGTTGTTTGTCACCCGCTAGTATTTCTTTTATCTGGTTAAATAGAATAAAAAATTTAGTACCTACATTATTGACAGCTTGTTTTTTAATTTCAATTTAAAAAAAGAAAATATGTAGCTATACGGTAAGTTACAAATTTTCGGTCAATTTCATATCTTCGGTCAAGTAAGAAAGAACGGTATAATAATAATTCTTTAATTTATATTTTATAGAGCTAATTATTAATAAACAGTTTTTTCTTATATGACCAAAGATATGAAATTGACCAATAATTCGTAACTTACCCTAGCTCCAATAGATATAAAAGCGTACTAATCACCTCGTTCTTGTAGTCCTTCATAATTTCTTTTAGGTAGAGTAGCAGGTGTTTCATGAGAGGGGACCTTTGCTTCTCCAGTTTGTGCTTCAGGCTTATCAAGATAGGTACAATGTTCTCTATCACTGCTCTCTTCACAACCTGAAGGCAAAATATATTATCAGTGATTAGAACATAAATTACTGGATGTACAGATATGATAATTTTAGGAGTTATTATTGAAGGGCCTTACATTTCCTATCATATAAGTATATAATAATGATTCTTTACCTTTTATTCTAATTTCTCAACTAACTCTAGTCCAAAGAAAATTAACAAACAGTTGAACTCAATCTTCATTATTTTATCAGTTTCACTACACTAGCCGCTTGTAAGGTTTTAAAAACAATTAGCCAAAGCAACAACATACAATACATATCTTCATTTAGACAAAAAGATTGGTTCACTGAACAGAACACAATTAATTAATTATCATAAAAACGAGAGAGAAGCACGAAAATTGAGATTGAAGCCTGATGGTGATTGCAGCAAAAAGCCAAAAACATTCAACACAAAAAATGAAATGTAAGGAAGTATTAAGTTTCAGCAATTGAAGCTATAGAACAATAAGGATAAGTTTCAAGTTATCGCAAAGTTCCACATTCTCAATCAGGTAAGAAATTAAAAGTTATTATTTAATTTATATTTTAACTGGTAATTCGGTATGAACTTTTTTTTCCATGTGATAAAAATGTGGAACAGTTCAATAACTCGCCCTTTGATCTTGTTAGCTAAACCTTCTAGGTTCATAGAAAGATTTAAAAATTAGGATTTTAGATAAGAAACATTAAATGTAGGTAAATAACTAGGGAGGTAAATAACTAGGGAGGTAACTAGTAAACAGTCATGCAGAAGATATAAAATATATCCCACCTCAGAAACGATATAAAGATGCTGTTCAGTTTTTAAAACAAAAGAAAATATCTCTCACTGATATCAATTTCAATGAATTAATAAACATTGATATTAAGTTGGATTGATATTTCAACAGGAAAAAATTTATTTCATTTCAGATTCTTATTGAAAATAGCAATGTTCTAATTTTTGTATTTTAAGTAGCTATGTTAATAACACCTTAACTCTCCAATAATCACGAGAGTTTATATAAAGTGTTTCTTTACCTGTGATATGATAGTCTTCTTGACAGCCATTCCCACTAGCGCTTCCTCTTCCTCTTTGCTGGTTGCTTGGTCATCCTCAGGCCTAGCCTTGAGGGAGGCTAGTTTGATTTCCTCACAAGACAGCACCAGCAAACTGTCACGCAGCACTGCCTCGCTATTGGGCAGACGATCCTCCACCACTTCACCTGGTGGTTTTGATTCAATAAAAATTTAGCTAACTTTTTTTTATTTCGAATTTTTATATTAAAATTTTTGAAATTTCAAATTTTCATAATTTTTTATAATTTTAAAAACAATTTTTTTCCATTAAAAAGAATGATAATAAGAGACACATTTGTTCACTGCCTACTGCAGGACTCACCCAAGACATCATGACAAAGTCTGTTGGTGAGACCAAACCTTTGATCGTCGGACATGTGGTCCAACATGAACTTGTAGAGACTCATTCGTTCTTCAGCGTGATTATCACCTGCTAAAGAGAACAACTCTTTCTCAGATTCGTTCTGACTGAAACGATTGAATGACTCGTGACCCTGGGAAGTAAGTGACAATTAGTATATTACACAGCGAGAGAAATCATTGCAAAGGCATTTTCAAAAACTGTTAAAAAATGAATAATTCTTCAACTTATTTACCCTCTACCACTTCAAGATACAAAATATAGACTAGTCACCTAGTGGATCAAAGAGATAGAACCATTAGGACGATGTTCAAGTTTCAACAACCATTAGGAAGATGTTCAACATATTTTAAGTTGTTTGTCATTTATTACTCACCTCGTATCCATTGTAATGAAAGACGCACTCTATGAAGTGCTGAGAGAATACTTTGGGGAAACGCTTCAGAAGTCTCTCTGTGAAGAAGAACACTACTGTGTTGCGCATGTCATCCTCTTTGTCACACATGCACTGAGGGGAAAAGGTATGATGATAATGTTTATTGTAAAGAAAAGGAAGATACAAGTATATCCATATCATTTAAAATTTAATAAAAGATAAATACCAAGAAGAAGAGCCCCTGGGGTAGCGATACACAGACTTGAGTACAGTTTACTTGAAATTATCCCAAGTCAATTTGAAAAATATGTCACTAAAATATAGAGATAGCTATGCTTTTCCATTGAAACTAAAATAAAGTAAATCGGTAAAGTACTGATGAAGTTAAAGGTGAAAATATCAACAACAATCGCACCCTAGGTATAGAGCTGAACTTCTCATTTAAAAACAGAGTTAGAAGGGAAGTCTTATGTACCTGCAGAATGCGATAGAAGAAAGAGCCCCTTAGCTTGAGGTAGTCCTCCTGTAGAAGGGATATCAGTAGCGTCAGGGTAGTCCTCCTCACTTGCAAGTTAGAGTCACGGAGACATGACGTCATTTGGGGCATTAGGGGCTCTACCACTGTGGCGTACCTGGGGGAAATAAAGAGAATGTCAATGTAATTATTGACAAATAAATACAATGGGACATTTTAAAGGGTCGGATCCACCCTTTCAAGGAATTTGACCCCTCACTCGTAGCTCAGGAAGGAACTTTCTCTTCTTCTAGTCATGTTCTACACACATGAATGACACTGTTAGTCATGTTCTCACCTGACACACATGTCTGACACTGTTAGTCATGTTATCACCTGACACACATGTCTGGCACTGTTAGTCATGTTCTCACCTGACACTGTTAGTCATGTTATCACCTGACACACATGTCTGGCACTGTTAGTCATGTTCTCACCTGACACACATGTCTGGCACTGTTAGTCATGTTCTCACCTGACACACATGTCTGGCACTGTTAGTCATGTTCTCACCTGACACACATGTCTGACACTGTTAGTCATGTTCTCACCTGACACACATGTCTGGCACTGTTAGTCATGTTCTCACCTGACACACATGTCTGGCACTGTTAGTCATGTTCTCACCTGACACTGTTAGTCATGTTCTCACCTGACACTGTTAGTCATGTTCTCACCTGACACTGTTAGTCATGTTCTCACCTGACAGACATGTCTGACACTGTTAGTCATGTTCTCACCTGACACTGTTAGTCATGTTCTCACCTGACACACATGTCTGACACTGTTAGTCATGTTCTCACCTGACACACATGTCTGACAAGGTGATGACAATGTTTGTTTTGATGTCAGGACCAGGGTCATTGTCCAGTAGTCTCCCCAAGGCAGGTATGATTCTCTTGGCCTGATTCTCATGCTGCAGACAAAGTTTGCCCAGAACTGCTACACACACTGCCTGTAATTAGAGGAGGCAATGCACTGCAATGTTAGATGTTACCTCTCATGAAATATATGGATATCAAATGAATGTAGAATCAAAGTAAATTGCTCTCAGAATATCAAAATGATATTAATAGCTACCTATTTTAATATGATGTTAAATAATATGTTGAAGTGAGAACAATGTTATATTTCAGTATCAAGAAACGAAAAAATATGCAATTAAATTGTTTTAAGTTTTTTTTTCAAACAATTTTAAGGAAATTTACTTTAGATATTATCTGCGTATCTCTGTTCGCTATTACAGAAATTATAACTTTTTATTCTTTGTACTGACAACAAATTATAATAACCATAAATCTCTGGATTGAACGTGCAACACACTGTGCTAAATTAATGGTGATTGCAAGCATTCACAGTCAGTGACATCACAGGCAGACTATGATGAACAAACTCACCTTGATTCTGGTGGGAGGAACATAATTCACCCTGAGGGGTTGGGTGGACTGCGTCTGAGTGGAGGGAATGGCTGGTGGAGAAACCACTCCCCCCGACCGTGCATCCTCCTCGTGGAATATCACACTCTGCAGCATCAGGAACATTCTCTTGTTGATTCCTTTGGGGCAGAGCAGTCCTGCCTCCCCCACCAGGAAGACACGACGGAAAAGCAGCTCCTCCTCCCCCGGGGGAAGGCCCTGACTGTCACTGGAGAAGATCACCTTCTGCAGGTGCTGATCAGAGGTGGAGATGAGCTCTTCAGCCCACTCGGACACTGCCTTTTCACCTGAAAAAAAAAGATTGGAATGTTCAAAAAAGATTTAGAAGTGCTTTCAAATTTCTCATTTTTGGTAGCTACTATCAAAGTACATTCATTCATAGAGTATACACCAGTTTATTCTACGTAAATAACATAATGAATGTGCTTTGATTAACCATCATAGTATATAATATATAATAACGCCCATTTTTAACTGAAAAAATGTTAAGAAAAATAAGCATCCGGTAAAGGATTCACTACCTAACAACTAATTAAAATTCCTATTGTAAAATCCAGCTCTTAATTTATAAATTATTATCTATAATGAAGAAAATCACTTTTAGATTTAAAGATTGCTAATTACTCATACCTGCAAAGTTCTCCTTCTTGCTGTTCACCTTCAAGGTAACTAGAGTGAGAAGGTCAATGATAGAAGGCATGAGAGCTGTGCTCACTGAAGCCTCCTGAAGGGGTTTGAGTAGACTTGGGGTGAGGTCTTCACATCCCTGAACTGATATGCTCTGCACACAGTTACACAGCACCTTTAGAACATTCTGCAGCGTGTACCAACCAATCTGAAAAGAACAACAAACTATAAACACAAACAAACAATTTATTCAGGAATACAATAAAATTAGTACACAAGTATATAGAAGAAAGGATATAAATCTATTGAAGTATTCGAGGTAAGAATTATTAAAAGTGAAATGATCCTAATATTTAAAATATCCTGACTTTAACTATCACAGAACTAGTGAAACTTTAGAGATAATCACTACTTAACTAGGCTACTTAATAATAAAAATAACTCAATGCCACAAATTATAAATAATCAATTTTGCCACTTGATAGCGTTGAAACAGATATGATGTCGAATATTATGAACACAAACGTGACAAAAGCACACAATGTGATAGAACTAATAATGCTAGGTGGCGTAAATATTTAATTTAAGGCTTTTAAATAAAATTATAATTTATAAATATTCTCTATTTATCAGTGAGACAAACTTAAGAGTGATATTCACACAATTTAATTTGATTTCCCTCACCTCTTCAATATTGTTTGCGTTGTTTAGGTAATACTCGACAGCAAAGTTAGCACTCCTGAGATCGAGAGAATGAGACAGTACAGACATCAGCATCCACGCCTCCTCATTGTAGACCCCATTGATGTGAGACTTGGCCACCTCTATCACCTGGTTCTTAGCCATTGGCGACTTTCCCCACGCAAACACTACTTTGTTAAGGAACTTCTGGTGAGACAGTTTGGCTGTTTCAGATAGCAACATCCAGGACATTTTGTTCTCCTCTGAAGAGTCTCTGTGATTGCCGGGCATCAGGCGACTCATGACCAAGTCATTCACCATCTGAAAGGAGAATGAAAAAATAGGCATATTTAGTAGGCACACTGTCCAACAGTAAAATTCATCTAATGTAAGGAACAAATTTATATCTACTAAACTTAAAGAGTCAGATGAAAATCAGTCAGAAATATCTTACACTAGAACCATACAAAATTATTCATTGTTGTTAAAGACTTGTTTAATGTACCTATTGTATTCATAATATCAACTATTGTATTCATAATATCAACCATTGTATTCATAATATCAACCATTGTATTCATAATATCAACCATTGTATTCATAATATCAACTATTGTATTCATAATATCAACTATTGTATAAATTAAAAGCATTATTGTTTTCATAATCAATACTATAAATTGCATTCATAGAGAAAACTATTGCATATCCAGCTAATGACATTTCACCACCATTACAATGTCAGCTAGCTAATGGGCAGTTGGTATCCATGATACCTGCATGGATACCACCTAAAATAAATAATTATTATATAGTGTTTCTTATATTCTAGTGGAAAAAGTAGGAGGAGCTTAGCAAAAGCCAAAAAGTCTGTTGGAGAGACTTAAAAAAAACCTGCGTGTGTACGGCACTTAAAACGTCACAGCCTGTGACAGAAAGTCTTATTTAGCCAAACTGTTCTCACCTCCACCACCTTCTCCTGCACCTTCATTTCAGGGTCTAGAATGGTGGGCAGCACCCCCCTCACCCAGTACTCTGCCACCAGGGGGAGGGGGTACATCTTCACCAGTGAACTCAGGGTCACCACCATCTGCTTGCGGATAAGCAGTGCTGGATCTCTACAATGATCACACACCACCTGAGGGAGAAAGTAGCATGTTAAACAGCAGGTGGCTAGTAACTAGTAACCTTTGAAAATTGCAGAAAGTTATGTTTTGATCAGTATATATTTATTTGTAATCTTGTTATTCGAATAACACAAAAAGTATTCAACTAAATTGCCTGAAATTTGGTAGGACGATTGATCATTATCCAGGAGCCATTTGATTAGATTTTAGGTGCGATCGGGTCAAAGGTCAAGGTCATTTACAACTCACGGTCATTTATAAGTATAAATAGTTATTATTAAGTTGAAGTTAAAAAAAAAAAATTCTTATATGATTGCAGATTTGGAACCGTCCAACAAATCCAGTCATACCCTAATTAATATTATAACAATCATAGTTTAGTTTAGAAAAAGCAATAACTCACCTTAAGATTTTCCTTTGTGACCATTTTGTTGTCTAGTTTGAGAAGATTCTCCAGTACCTGCAGGGCACTTTTCCTCACAGTCACCTTAGCGTCAACTGCTCTCCTCCACAACAACTTCAGTACCATGTCTGCATTGGGCATGGCAATGCGACTAGCACCATCCTGAAGAGAAGGAAATGAAGGGGTGAGTTAGGAATTAACAAATGGAGAACATTGTCTTCATAAATTATATATTTTTGGAATATACGAGATAACTTTATTGTAATTTTAATGCCATGACAAACTGGCATTAAAATTACAATAAAGATATCTCGTATGACAAAAATTATTCCCCATTTTAGTCATAGCTATAAGAAAAAGTATAAAATTGAACATTTTTGGCTTTTTGCTTGTTATTTTAATTGGTGTCCAATGCCCATGAAACCTGCAGGTATCATGGACACCAATTAATATAAACATCACCCCCCATTAATAGTTTCCTTATCTTTATTTGTCTGTCTGTGGTCTGTCACGCTTTGAGTAATATTCAGAAACAGGCTAAATATGTTAGCAAGTGGTAGCATGAATAGCTACCAGTTCCAATATGAGTGCAATAAATGATCACCTTTATAATTGAATTAAAAAATATTTAAAATCTGCAAGGAAAGTTTACAATGAACTATTTGACAATCTGTCATTAAATTCATATAGTCACCTATGTAGTATATGGCTATGCTATAATTATAATAGTTTTGTCATTTTTCAATTTATAATTTCAAATAAATCTGAGGGCTCGGACCAGAAGTGTGGAATGTTAAGTTATACAAATATTGATCCCGATGCTTTTAAAAACAAGTTATTCTTAACGGGTAATTACACTAGTCAAATAATAATTATCATATAATTTTTTTCCAATGCATGTATCATGGATAGCTACCAATTTAAATAACGAGTTAAAATGTTAATAATTCTATTTTAGTATTTTTCAAATTATAATTCATTAAAAGCTAATAATAAGTCATCCAAAAATTACAGAAGTAAAATATTATGTACCCACCTGTTGATTTAGCATTTCCAAGGGACTCTCGATATTGACACCATTTTGACTGATGTGAGGAGTGGTGAAGACCTCAGGCTCCTTCTGAGAGAAGATATCCTGCATTGTCCTGATGATGGTGGGGTTGTCAGAGAGGGTGGACTCTGCTAGGAGGGACAGGGCCTTGGACCGCACCGTAGCGGCCGAGTCCCTGCACCGTGAAAAGATTATACTCAAGAGGAACTTGTGAGAAAGCACTTCCCTGTCAGGGGCTTTTGGATGGTTCAAAGCAACCACATTGAAGCTGGAGCTCACAGTCTCATCTGGGTCAGTGGCGGCACTGTTATCTGGCCTCTGTGGTGTTGGAGGGGTTTCACCAGGCTCACGCTCCTCCTCACTCAACATTTTGGAAACAATTTCCAGGACAAAAAGTCTGTGACCAGCTTTCTCATTGTGAGAGAGAACCAAAAGCCACTCCAGGAGTTTGGTGTACAGTGCCACTGGGAGATGTTTCATTATATCTATGATTGATTGGGACGTTTTTTGTCTGTAGTCGGCTTTATCGGGAACTCTGAGACACATCTGCTGTACCAGAATGTAGACTCCGTCATGAGAGGCTTCATTCAACTGAGTCATTAGGTACTTCACAAAGATCACAGAATGGTCCCTTATGACTCCCAAAGCACGTAAAGGCAATTCAGATGTGCCTCTGGATGTCATCAGGATGTTGGGCAGAATGTGTTTCAGTACGAGGATGATAATTTTACGAGGTTTTCCATGCAATTCAGAGCAGATGCACTGCAAGGCGACATAACCATTATAAGCTAAAGAGGTGACTGTGGATGTGCCATGTCGCCCTAGAAACACAGACTGGGCATTTTGTCGCTCACACTGAGTCAAATCAGTCAGCACGCTGACAGTCTCGTCCAATGACTCGGGAGAGTGCTTCAACGAGAACTTCTGACTGAGTCTGATGAAGTCGCTGAGTAAGACATTTAATAAACGAATGAGATGGTTAGTCTCTTGTGGTGTGAGGAAAGTGAATTCTGCATCATTGTCATCATCATCTTCAGGAGGAGCTTCTCTTCTTGATGAACCTCCTTTTTGTGCATTAGCTGACTTTCCTGAAAGGTAAATTTAAGAGTTAGATAATAATCATTAAATGTATATAGCTAATAAAATGTAAATATTCATTTAATTTAATGCCAGAGGAATGAGTTTAGTTAGCATTTTAGTTTTAGCTATTAGTTTAACTATCAATAAATGTTATATTCAAACATAGAATGCAAGTTATTCACTTGTAATGTGCCAATTGCTCCAAACATCTTGAAGGCATTTGATGCATTACATTGCAATTTGTCATAGTAGGTAGGGTTTAAAAATTGAAATATTAATAAATAGCAATAACCTCCATAATTGTAATCATACACTTTATTGGAAACATTATATACACAGATATTTAATCTGATGGCTAACTCCATACCTTTCTTTGGGCTAGACTGAGCTACATTGAGTTTGATAGCAAGTTTGAGCAAATCCAGAGACTTGAGGTACAGCACAGGGTGGAAAACTCTGAAAGCATTGCTGCCCGGAATACACAGGATTAGAAAGTAGAGACAAGCAGCTTGGCAAGCAAGTTCTCTGTCTTCTTGTTTAGCATCAAACTTCTGTCCCAAATGAACATAATAGCATATGAGTGACATCATACCCTTCACTTTAACTTTCTTGGAGAAGTCTGACCAGAAAACATTAACTCCTCCTTCATCCTTCTCCACAGTGTTATTAGACGCCTGTGATACATTTAGAGAGGATACCGATAGTCTGTTTTCCTCCGACCGATTTTCAACAGGCAGAGTGTCCACCCACAGACGCAGAGAAGAGATTTGGGCTTGAAAGAGACCTGTGAAATTGGTAGCACTGTGTAGCTCTTCAAAATCCAAAGGAAGACTCTCCACTTCAGTGAAATCAGAATCTATCACATTTACAATCCAGTCATCGTTCAAACAATCAAACCGGAATTTGTTGAAAATATCAAATATTTCATCAATTCTGAAATCTTGTGCCATCTTAAATATGACGTTAACTTTTCTCCATTCTAATTATAAACAATAAAAATGAATCAGTTCTGAAAAATTAAATAAAACCATGGAAGATTAAGGGGATGATTGGACAAATTTATAAAATATGGTTAAAATCAGATATATATTGCTATATATTTTTGGTAATTTGAGTAGATTGAAGTGTGAATTGAAAAGTGCAAGTAAATTTTTATGAGAAATTTTGAAAATTTCACCCCAAAAATTAAATAAAATAAAAGTTAAGAATGAAAACAAGATTACCTATACATCTGTATTATTTATGCAATTGTATTTTTATTTTTTTTCAAGTTTTCAACCAGTTCTAATGTATTTTCAGGTGTAATGTTTGTTTTCTTTAATCTTATGTTTTCAAAAGTACTAATTAGGTATTATTGTTTAATGATAATATCAGTTTTGAATAATTATTTTAAAATAAATTTCTCGTATTTTAGCTGTATTGCCGCCAGACTGTATTTCATGGTAAATTCCATCAACTTGTCGGTGGAATTTTTCTCCATTGAAAATTATATTCTGGCAAAGTCGGTGGATTTTTAGCTATTTATTCCTATTTTACGGTACTAAAATTGTGAGCCAAGCCAATTTGGCTCCTATTTAGAAGATTTCCAGCCAAAATTAACATGGGGAACATAGGAATTAATTCCAAATTTAAAGCCAATTAGACATATCTGAGTTTTGACCTTTTGAAATCTAAGCTAATTAATTGGCTTTAACTGACATACTCTGTAAATTTGTAATATGGATGTTACCATTAATTTTCAGTGGAAAAGACTCAAAAATGGGTGAATTTTTTCAAGAAGTCAGTGGAATTTTGTGCACCAAATACAGACTGGTGTATGAGTAAAAATATGTGTTCAAAAGAATCTAGTATAGCTCTAAGCTAAGTCTACTTTGATTAGTTTACCAGTTTGTATTTGGTGCACTGAACTCCTCTGACTTTTTCAAAAATCTGAGAAACAGCTTCCAACATATTGCATCAATTTGTCTAGTCCTCCAACATTTTGATGCGTATCTAAAAGCTGAGCGGCGCACCACAGTACAGCGCACCAGATTACGGCGCACCACTGTACATTCTATTAGATAGGTATACAGATTAATGATAAATGGAGTGAATTTGGTAGGTAATTGTTTTATCAGATTTATGACTGACGGTACCTGAATCCAATGAATTTATACTACACAGTTTAATTATTTGATTGAGATGTTTAATTTGGAATAGAAAATAAAATTCATCATAGAAAACTGTAATTACAATTTTTTGGGGTAACTATTGTAAACTTTCAATCTGAGGTGTAAATAAAAACTTATTAGTTAACCGGTAGGTAGATGTATCAGGGGGCGTGCCGTCCCCCGAACTTCCCCCTGCCAGGTCATTAAACAATCATGAAGTGTGCAGAACAACAAACTAGCGTATACAACAAACTTCATAACAGTTATTTACTTTGAGATCATTAATAGAAAGTACAGTGGTGTGCCATATTGAAGTGCGCCGTAATGTGGTGCGCCGCTCAGCTTTTAGATACTGTTGAACATTTTTCCAGTTTTCCCTCCATAAATTAATAGTAATACCTATAGGAATTAATAGCTAAATATCCTCCGACATTGAAGGAATATTTTAATTAGAGAAATTGAATATCTGCAGACATATCATTGGAATAATGGAATTTACCACCAAATACAATCTGTAATTTAGTTTTAATTTAGTTTTTATAGAACATTAACAAACATATAGTTAGAATCTTGAACTTTGAAGTTATTTCAATCTGTATTGGTGCACAAAATCCCACTGACTTTTTCAAAAAGCTGAAAAAAATCCATCAACAATTTTCAATAATTTGACTAATGAGTCCTAATCCAGTGATCCACCAACATTTTCATAATTTCGCCAGTCTGTATTTGGTGCAAAAAATCCCGCTGACTTTTTCAAAAAGCTGAAGAAAATTAGTCTGAAAATCCACTATAAATTTCCAGTAATTTGGCTGATCCACCAACATTTTGCTCATTTCTCCACCAAAAATTAATGGTAACATAGGAATAAATAGCTAAAAATCCACCGACCAAGTAAAATAGTATGTCTCATAAACTCGCCATTTGTCTCTCCAGCTCTCTCCAAATTTCAACAAATTCTCTCCAAAATGATCAAATTATCATTAATTCTCTCCAAAATAACATTGTAGCATAGGAGAAAAATAGATAAAACTCGCCATTTGCAATTGAAGGGCTCAAAATAACTGTCACAAACTCGCCATTAAAATAGCGAGTTTGGACATGCTTTATTACTTGGTCCACCGACTTTGCCAGAATATTTATTTTCATTACCAAGTAAAATAGTATGTCTCATAAACTTGCCATTTGTCTCTCCAGCTCTCTCCAAAATTCACTTGGTAATGAAAACATCATTATGCTTCATTTCTGATGCATGTGTACATCTTGAGACTATTTGGGAGTGATTTACTTGTTATTTACAAGTTTTGAAACTTATTTCACCTCTCAAAAGTCGCCAATATTATAATATACTGGCGACTTTGTCCATACTTTGAAACATGGGTAAATAGAGGGATTAATTCAGAAGTGTTTGTAGCATAATTAATGTAATTAGTGGGATTAATTCAGTAGTGTTTGTCCAGTCTGCAGAATATGGAACATTTTAAATTGAATTTTAGAAATTGGAGATCTCATAGTCTGCAGAATATGTGAGATATTTGGGATATTCTCTCCGAACAATTTTGAATTAATTCCTATATTTACATTAATTTTGCTATGAACACTTCTGAATTAATTCCTATATTTAAATTAATTTTGCTACGAACAGATTAAGAGATCTCTACGAACACTTAACCAGTTTCTGTATTCTGCAGACTGGGAGATCTCTTTCTCTACCACTGTTTGTAGCAAAATTAATGTAAATAGAGGGATTAATTCAGAAGTGTTTGTAGCAAAATTAATGTAAATATAGGAATTAATTCATAATTGTTCTGAGAGAATATCCCAAATAATAGTGGCAAATATCTCCCATATTCTGCAGACTGGGTCTGAGAGTGAGAGAGATCTTGAATTAGGTAATTCCTATCTTAACATTAGTTAGGCTGAGGGAGATTTTGAAAAATACAAAATTGATTATTTCAGAGAGTAATTCAGTACAAATAATTAAATGTGCAGACTGGTGAGGCCTGAGAGTAACTTCACTTCAAATTAAAATCACATTAGAGTTATGAGTCAGAGTAGTCAGGAGACACAGAATGCAGAGTGGCATTACACCCAATAATTTTAGCTGTATACATAATACAATATTATAAATAAATATAAGGTAAATGCACGAAAGAAATGCCTAAATTAAGAAAAAAACAGGTAATAGAAATTGTAGGTCCGCAAATTTGAAATAATGGTTGACCGCGGTCACATCAACTATTATAAACAAATAGACTTTAGAAGTGACGTCATAATGCCAATCCATCCTTTGGCGCGAGTGTTTGCTTGTTCAAAACACGCTATAAAATTAATGAGAAAAACATGAAATAGCTCTAGAATACAATTTCCCATCAACATTGTTAAGTTGCTTGTGTTCTGGAATGTAAATGATTGATTTTACAGATAGGTAAACTATAAAAATATGAATTTTGAATTAAATAGCTTCCTATCCAAATAAAATATATTTTATTTATATATTTTTTTCTTTTACTATTGTAATGGGGAAGTACACTAGTCTCTAATTAAACTTAGTTGTGATTTCGTAAGTTTCAAATCAAATTAGCTTATTCTCGTAACTCCATATTATATTTCTTTTATTAAGTATTCCAATAAATAAATGAAAAAAAACAATCATAAAAACACGTGTAAAGTAAGTAGACTCATGATGTTTTACGGTTTATATATAAGTAGCTAGTACCTACCTACAATAAAAATGAGTGCATTCCTTGTTAGTGAAACATTATAGGCATGAATTAAAAAATACTTAGTGATAATTTCCCTCTTCACCATTCATGTTACCTGTTATATCATTCTCTTACTATCATTTTAACGAATATAAATTGACTTGATTTATTTGCATAATTATCGTATTATTGCCGTGAACTCTTGTAATATCACTTTAGGTAGAAGCACAATGAGATGTATTATTTCACGTATATATGTACATGAATAGGGTTGTGACACTATGCATTTAAATTGATAGAGCCTGAAAATATGATAGAGGAAACGACCTGAAATAGTGTTTAATACTATGTACCGCTGGCTTTTAGCTATTCAACACTCTTCAATTATCTCCGTTTATAATATTTTCGAGATCTGTGATTTTAAACGCATATTGTCTCAACCCTATAGGTACATGAGACTATATAACTACCGCCTACGGGCAAGATTTGGCAAGTGGTAATCAATGTGGTTGTTTTCATGTAATTTCTCCTAACGTATCAGCAACAGCTGCTGATGAAGTCACAGTACAAATACTTTACTTTGCCCTAGATAAAAAATGGCAAATAATATTTTAACAGCAAGGAGAGTAATTAAGTAGTGACCAACATTAGTTAGACTTTATATGCACTTAAAAGACATTAAAGATTCTTATCTTTTGCTTTTGTTTCTTTTATTTTACTAGTTTTCTATGAGATTTTCTATGCAGAAAGAAACTTACTATTGTTGGCTTACTGTTGTAGTGAATACAATTTGATACTTCTGATATTTTAATTAATAAATTTAACTTTATATGATTTTATAATAATTGCAATTGGTAGAATAAATAATGATTAGCAATACCAAAACTATAGTTTAATTCATTGATAATTTTATAAGTTATACATATGTTTATAAAGTCATATCCTAATATAATTATCAACATGATGCCTATAGATTATTGGGTAAGGGCTCCTTGTATCGTCCCTCTCCATTTATCGTCACGTTTCAGTTATTTTCGTCTATAACAAGACTTAGAAACATTTCTATGGTTTAGGTATTTTACAAATCGATGTCTCCATATAATTTTAATATTGTTACAAAAATGTAAGTAATTTCATTTAAAATTACAATCAGAGTGTCAGTTTAACTGATGAGATGTATGACGATACGGTAAATTCAGGACAAATATTAACCCACCGAAATTGATTAGGTATAGAGAATTTGTTATGCGCGATTTACGCTTCAAATAAATATTTTTCAAAATAATGTTCATACAATTTTGTTTGTGTTTAATTGCATTTCTTAAATAAAAAATCAGGAACAAATTCGGTCATCAATATCTAAAATAAATCGATGTGTCGATATTTGGGTATCAATAAAGACGGGTTTCCATTTATCGTCATGGGGTGACGTGATAAATGGCCTTTTCATCAATTTCGAAATAGCTGTTTTAAAACAGTTTAATGGTTATTAAATATATCAATTCTCAATATATATTCAATTTTCCATACTCAAATAGCTTTTACCCATTTATCGACCTACTGGAATTTAATTAGGGTGGTAAGGGGGGGGGGGTCGAGTTTGATAAAAAACGTTCATTATTTCTCTATTTACATATTATAAAATCAGAATAGTTAATTATACTATTCAATATACCTTGTTCATCTAAATAATGATTAGTAAAAAAATAACATTTTATTTAAATAGAAAAAGCGCCATCTAATTATAAAACGTACACAATTTTCACATTTTTTAGACGTCATGTTGTTGTATTGCCATACACGTTATCCAAAGAATGTTTGTACTTCATCTTAACATCTGCGTGTGATATATATAATTAATGTGTAGCTAATATTCATCTTAAAATCATTTAACAGCTGGTTAAGTGTTCACATTTCTCTGATTCGGTCAATTATTATTTACACAGTAAACTATTATAGATATTTTGTGAACTTCATCTATTGGGGAAAACAAACAACGTGATCTATCAAAATTTCGATTCGACTTTGGTTATCTAAAAAAAAAAAAAAAATTTCAGCTAAGAATAAATTGATTTCAGCTAAAATAATTCATATCATAAATTAATTATTGTTAATCCATCATATTCTCTTAAATGTCATTTCCAGTGTCCGGGAAAAATATGACTATGTTAAAATTTAACTAATATATTTTTCATTCTTTTTAAAGTTTTTAATACTTTTTGTGACCCAATAGTACGAAAAAATTATTGTGATACTTAAGATAATTTAGTGAGAAAGAAATTAAAAATATTGTCGCTTCACTTAATTAATTACGTAGGGTTTTTACGTCTGCAGCAGAATCGAAGGTCAAATCACTGACTTTAAAATGTAATTTTATTAAGGGAAAGTGGATTCATGAGCAAAGTCAAATACCACCTGTCGGTGTCTAGCTCATGGATGCAGGAAAGCTACTTAGTGAATATAGTCACTTACTAAGAAATGTGACGAAGAAGTATACATATATCCGATGATAGCACTCACGTATCGAAGAAGAAAATGAAGAAGAGATAGTAAATGAAACCAACGAGCCTACCTAATTCACAAAATCTAAGACCTCGTAGTTGAAGAGCATGACGCTAGCACTATCCTCTAAAACTGCAACTGCTCTTATTCACCACAGACAGCTTCAGGATAGAGCCCTCAGGGGCTCTATCCTGAAGCTGTCTGTGGTGAATGGAAGAGATGGGGAGTGGCGTCCCTTGGGTCTCGAACTGCTAGTAATTTGGATTGTGTTGTCTTTTTTCATTTTTTTAACGCTACTTGCAGTTTTAGAGGATAGCGCTAAAGATATTATGCTCTTCAACTACGATGTCTTAGATTTTGTGTGTTAGGTAGACTAGTAGGCTTCATTTACTATCACCTCTTCATTTTCCTCCTCCATTCATGAGTGCAGTCACCGGTAATTGTGTCCCTTTTCGTCACATTCCTTGGTAAGTGACTGCATTCAATGAGTAGCTTTTTTTACATCCATGAGCTTTGTCACTGACTGTGGTAGGTGACTTTGTTCATGAAGTCACTTTTCTTTATGACTGTTTCTTCCAATCCCTTGTATTTAATTTCCTTTTTGTCATCAGCGATATGGCCTTTGGTTCCGAAACAGACGTTAAACCCTCACTGTAATCATTAATTTCCCCATTCTGCCATAGTTTTCCTTTCTCAGCCACCGGTTTCCCTCATTCTACTTTTTTCCCCATTCTACCTGTTTTTCCCCCATTCTACCCGATTTTCCCCATTCTACCTAATTTTTTCCATTCTACCTGATTTCCCCCCATTCTACCTGATTTCTTCCCATTTTACCTAATTTTTTCACATTCTGCCAGCTGTTTAATGAAAATTTTATTCTGTGGATGATATGATGGTGCTCTTACCCATCTATCGACACATGACGATAAATGGGTAATAACATGTATGACGATATATTGTTTCAACATGTCGATAATTGGAGTTTTTCAGAAAAAAATATTTGATTCAATGTAGAATAATTTGTACTAAACGAATAACATAATACTTTATATGGTTTAAAAGATTTCAATTTAATCTTTTAGTTGGTTCTGTCGTGGATGCATTAGTAGAGAGGAGAGTTACACAATAATAATAGTTTTGAAGGAAACCTCTTAAGTGGTCGATAAATGGAGACTTCCCCCTATAAGTAAGCAATATTACATCAAATAAATAAAACTGGTGAGTTATTTTTAATTATAGTCATACCTAATTATATTTTAGTGATATATTTTTTAAATTGGTTGAATATTTTTTACATAAATTTATTTCACATTTTTTTATTGACGTAAGAAATACATTGGGCTTTGTTTTCTATAGCGTTAATCCCGCTACATGTAAAGCAAAGTAACATCTTTCTCGCTAGAAACAAAGCAAATTAACATTTTTCTCGCTAGGAAACATAGCAAAGTAACATCTTTCTCGCTAGAAACAAAGCAAATTAACATTTTTCTCGCTAGAAAACAAAGCAAAGTAACATTTTTCTCGCTAGAAAACAAAGCAAAGTAACATCTTTCTCGCTAGAAACAAAGCAAATTAACATCTTTCTCGCTAGAAACAAAGCAAATTAACATCTTTCTCGCTAGAAAACAAAGCAAATTAACATCTTTCTCGCTAGAAACAAAGCAAATTAACATCTTTCTTGCTAGAAAACAAAGCAAATTAACATCTTTCTCGCTAGAAAACAAAGCAAATTAACATCTTCTCGCTAGAAACAAAGCAAATTAACATCTTTCTCGCTAGAAAACAAAGCAAAGTAACATCTTTCTCGCTAGAAACAAAGCAAATTAACATCTTTCTCGCTAGAAAACAAAGCAAATTAACATCTTTCTCGCTAGAAAACAAAGCAAATTAACATCTTTTTCGTTAGAAACAAAGCAAATTAACATCTTTCTCGCTAGAAACAAAGCAAATTAACATCTTTCTCGCTAGAAACAAAGCAAAGTAACATCTTTCTCGCTAGAAACAAAGCAAATTAACATCTTTCTCGCTAGAAACAAAGCAAAGTAACAGCTTTCTCGCTAGAAACAAAGCAAAGTAACATCTTTCTCGCTAGAAACAAAGCAAAGTAACATCTTTCTCGCTAGAAAACAAAGCAAAGTAACAGCTTTCTCGCAGCTTTACTTCCTCATTACAAAACCGATGGTAGGGTTAATTCTAAGTTATCGAATGATTCCACGTTTTCGATCATTTTATAAAAGAAAATATATAATATATAAAATAAAATCATTACTATTTTTACAACAAAGAACAGTTAATAAAACATAAATAAGTAAAAAATATATAGTCAAAATTTGGAATTATTGTATACATTGATTGAAGACCCTCGATCAAGGCTCCGGGAAAAAATAAATTTATTACTAATCATATAGAACTACATGGTCTAGGTCCTTATGATAATTAATCTGCAAACCGCATGCAATTAAGTTCAGTATATATTCTTTACAAGCTTTTAAAGTCTTTAATACTTTGTGTGCATTGTGCAAATTTTTGTATTAAACACCAATCTGACGCTGAAGAAAAAGATTGTACACTCTTTGTTTTGCTTTCTAATTTGAATTTCATAAACAAACAATACCAGACTCGTTTTAGATTTAAATTAATTCCTTAAGTATATAAAAACGTTTCTAAAATAAATTTATCCAATTTATACCTTAACAAGAATATTTAATATAGGATTGATTATACCTACCTATTTGACTTTCAAAACAAAAGGTGTACATTCTTTTTCTTTTGACTAAAAGTTAGTATGTCGGAAATAAACGTCTATAGTGGTTAGATTCGATTAAAAATATTTTAAAAAGAAAATATGAATAAATATACACAATCAATTAAATAATTGGTGTTTGCAGTAAAATGATAAGAAACATTAGCCTCATTGATTAAAACGATAAAAAATGCTTGGAGGAGACATTTACAGAGAAATACTAACAGAATAACTTACAAGTAAATATTTGTTTTAAATTCCTTATAAAAGCATTAATGTTTTTGTTTTGATCCAACTCACGAATACGCGTATTAATCAATTTACAAATCCTATAGGACCATTAGGATTTGGATCTCATACGCTGACTTATCTTCTTGAAAGAAAGAATTCGTCTCTGGAATTTCTAATATTGGACGATGATTTCAGGATTGAGAAGCATTCTGAATTTCGGCCGCTTCCATGGCATGAATTTGGTGTCGTATTATATGAAAGGTAAAAGCACAAAACCAGAGAAAATTCCCCATCTGATATTTAAACAAATCATCGAATGCTAATATTCAAGTTAACATAAAGAGTGGTATAGTAGAGATAGTGCGAAAACGTATATACTCTAATATTCCTTTTCTGACTAACAATAATAGATAACTAAAGGGACGTACACACGTAGGGTTTCTTAAGTCTTTCCACCAGACTTTTTGCTAAGCTCCTCCTACTTTTTTCACGAGAATATAAGAAAAAACGATATAATTATTATATCGTTTTTTCTTATATTCTCGTGGAAAAAGTAGGAGGAGCCTAGCAAAAAGTCAGGTGGGAATTTATTTATAAAGATTTATAGGAATAGAAAAGTTAATTTGTAGTCTATATCGAAACCGATAAACTTAACTGAACTACAAAAAAAAAACAGGATCATTATTAGCTTTTGGTATCAATGACTTTTCAATGCATATTCTACACACATTTTCAATACAGTAATATTTAGAGAAAGGCCATTATTGCACAATGCACTTCCATTCACATTAATTATTCTCAAGCGTATTAACATTTAATGTTAAATGGGAATGGTAGAAATGAAGAGAAAAGAGAATGGTAAATATACAGAGTACACACTACACACAGAGTACACACTACACACAGAGTACACACTACACACAGAGTACACACTACACACAGAGTACACACTACACACAGAGTACACATTAAACACTACACACAGAGTACACACTACACATGTGGTAGGTTCTCTTTAACTCAGTCGTTGTCATGGTAACCATATAGTGCGTTACTTATGCGTAGAATATCAAAGGTTACTTATAATTGTGTCTCCGGTCTCATTGTTGTCATAGTTGTTATTCTTGTTATTGTTGTTGTTTGTTGTCATTTGCTTGTGTTGTTCTTGCATTGATTAACTTCTCCCTAACAATGATTGCAACATCTCAGGTATTGTTTATCTATTAATAATAAATTAAGATATCTGTTGGATGCATCATTTGTATTGAAAAAGAAAGATAGCAGATGAATTGCCCTGCGTGCAATATACTGCGTGCATTACACTGCGTGCATTACACTGCGTGCATTACACTGCGTGCATTACACTATGTGTGCCTTTCACTGCGTGCATTAAACTACGTGCATTATACTATGTGTTCATAATGCATGCTCATGTTCAGTGCATGATATGCTCATGTTCAGTGCATGATATATGCTCATGTTCAGTGCATGATATATGCTCATGTTCAGTGCATGATATATGCTCATGTTCAGTGCATGATATGCTCATGTTCAGTGCATGATATATGCTCATGTTCAGTGCATGATATGCTCATGTTCAGTGCATGATATATGCTCATGTTCAGTGCATGATATATGCTCATGTTCAGTGCATGATATATGCTCATGTTCAGTGCATTATCTTCACCAGGATATGCCGGTAAACATTTTCTTCAAGTTTTCTAAGCGTTTCTTCTTCTTATGAACTGTTGTAAACACTTTAAGTGAACATTATTAACCTCTGTAAACAGATATACTTTTCTCGGGAGATTTAAAGAGTTTGCTTGTTATGTTGCTGAGAGAGACAGACTATATGTACCTATTTGTAACTCAATAGTGAGTGCCTATTGTAACTCTAATAGTGAGTGCCTATTCGTAACTCTAATAGTGAGTGCCTATTGTAACTCTAATAGTGAGTGCCTATTGTAACTCTAATAGTGAGTGCCTATTGTACCTTTAATAGTGAGTGCCTATTGTAACTCTAATAGTGAGTGCCTATTGTAACTCTAATAGTGAGTGCCTATTTCTAACTCTAATAGTGAGTGCCTATTTGATTGCTATAGCGTTAAAGTAATAACAACTAGATTACGTGCACTCGGTAGAGCGCATACCTTCACCGCCGCTTATCCGTTTGCTACCAAAATCTAATAAACTGGTGACTGGATAGTGACCAATCGTCCCACCAAGTTTCATGCAATATAGTTCAATATTTTTTGAGTTACTGAGTTATAAATGACCTTGACCTTTGACCGGATCGCTCCCAAAATTCTACCAGATGGTTCCTGGACATTGTCCAATCGACCCATCAAATTTCTGAAAATTTGGTTGAAAACTTTTTGAGTTATTGAGTTGACCTTGATCTTTGACCTTTGACCTGATTGCTTCCAAAATCAAACAAAATGGTTCCTGTATATTGACCAATCGTCTCACCAAGTTTCATGCAATATGGTTCAATCTTTTTGAGTTACAAATGACCTTTGACCGGGTCACTCCCCAAATTCTACCAGCAGGTCACTGGACATTGCCCAATTGTTTCACTAAATTTCAGGCATTTAAGTTGAAGACTTTTTCAGTTATGCGAATAACAAGATGATAAATAAATAAATGCCATCCATAATATAACCTTCCCGCATTCTGCGAAAGTAATAATAAGTGGTATATGTTATGCCCTAAATAACGTTAATTATACATAATAATGTCCTACTTTAGAAAAATATTTATAAGTAAAACAATAGATTTTGTCCTTGGGAACTGCAATTTCAAAATAAAATGTAGAACAAGAGAAATAATAAAAACTGCCATTTCTTTTCAAGCTTTCGATTTATTGAAAAATCATCCTCAGGAAACCTAATTTTAACCTAAAAGATACACAATTTATATACTCTAATCTCCTATCTAGGATACAGACTATTTATAAATAAAACTTAATTCTATCTTTAATTACATTATAAATAAATACATAACGAAATGAAAATAAATCACAAAAATAAATCATTTTAAAATAAGTAATTCCGTAGAAGCCCCTTGTGAATTGAGTTGGGGCATCTGATAATAAATAAAAATTGATTCAAATGTCCTCAAATCTAAAGTATTGCAGGTAGTTAAAATTTTGAAATCTTTTTCTGAAAATAGATGATTATGGTCGAAAGAATGTTCTAAAATTTTACTATTTTCAGGGTTAAATCTCACTGTATATTAGATTATTAATTAAGTTAATAGTCTGTATCCTAGATAGGAGATTAGAGTATATAAATTGTGTATCTCTTAGTTTAAAATTAGGTTTCCTGAGGATGATTTTTGAATAAATCGAAAGCTTGAAAGGAAATGGTCTTTTTTATTATTTCTCTTGTTTTACATTTTATAAGTAAAACAAACAACATAATTATTGGTCAGTTTATTCGAATCAGTTTACAATGCCGTTCGTTTGATCACCCTTTGAATGCACTGTTGAAAACAATGTTTGAAGTTTTCTGTTTTTCTTCCCTAATTAGCATCTTCAATTCTTCCAAATTGTGTCACCGAATTTTAAACACTTTCACCTTAACGTATCCCCAAAGAAAAAGTCGCAAATGCTCAAATCCGGTGTTTTTTCATCTAAAAACTATATATGTAGAACTAAAATGGGAACTCGTAGAGCTCATACTTTTCGTTAACTTGATCTTCGACCTGCTCTCTTCCAAAATCTAATAAAATGGTTCCTGGTCCTTGCCCAATCGTCCCACCAAATTTCAGGCAAATTGGTTGAACACTTTTTGAGTTATGCGAATAACAAATTATACCAATAATTTATGATAACAAGATTAAAAATAAATAAATATTGCCGATCTAAACATAAACTTCCGCAAATTAGGGAATGCAATTTAAATAACGAGTTTCACGGTGTAGTTTTTTCATTGTTAAGATTATACTTAAAATCTACAAATTATAGTGAAATATGACTATATTGCTGTACTATGCGTAATAAATGCTTTATAATGAACATATTGCTACAATATGTATTGATGAACACTGAATTAAGTTACACTATCTTGCTCATTTACTTTGTGACGGACAGACATACAGACACGGCTTCTTTTATAATAGTATAGATGTACGAATATTGCTTCGGCTGTAGCTTTCCTCTGATAATCTGACCGGGAAATGACAGAAAGCTTAGAAGTGCTGAGGTAAAACGTGTCCTCACAGAGACAGTTTGTGATATTAGGTACCTACATAGAGAAAAACTAATGGTGGGGCCATAGAAGATTATGGAGGACCTATGGCCCACCATAACTTTCCCTCCATCACTCTTAATTTTTTTTATAGATTTAAATATAACAGTATATCAAGTTAGCAAATTTTTCAGTTATTCCTATTTCAATAAATGATAGATGCAGTTGTGTAGTAGTTTTTTTTACTGTTGTTCCAAAGTTATGGGTAGTTTTCTGATGGGTTCTTCTTGGAATTATAAACCATTCTTTGTTGCACCATAGAAATAGTGAAAACAGTCCAAAACCACAAACTAATCCCACAATGAACACACCCAAATGTTCAGTCAGCAGTACTAAAAAGCGCATGCTACTTTGTACCACTAAAACCTATTTTACATCACCAGATGGGAGAAATATACAAAAAACACTAAAGATTTCCAGCTAACTTAAATTTATAGCCAACTAATCATCACGACTGTTCATTTAATTTACTCTTCATAATTGTGTGCTCGAAAAAATACTTCTAAATTTACTTTAAATAGATAGATCTTCTAATACATTTCCTAGAATTTAACCTTCATGTAACTCCTACATAAAATTAGCGATAAGAAACTACACTGAAAAAGAAGTACGAGTCAAATTGACTCAAAGTTTGAGTCTTCAGTTTGCCCCAAAACTGGCTCAATAATGCGAGTCAATTTGACTCATCCTAATATTTTACTCATAGACAAGAGTCATATTGACTCCTAATTCATAGTCAGATTGACTCAGGTAGAGTCAATCAAGAAAAAAAGACTCCAATATTAGAGTTTTGCCAGTCTTGACCCAAGTGATGAGTCAGGTTGACTCGTATTGTTTTTCTCAATGTATAGCCATTCCATAGTTATTACTTCACTCTAAATAGAATTTTAATTTCTCAACCCCTGTCTTCTTATCTCTACTTAGTCCTAAGCTCTAAATTATTTCTGGAAATGGTATCACCTGCATAGGTCCTAGAGTCCTAAACAATACAGAAAATTACTCTGTAACTAGCATCATATTTATTAATAAATGTACCTTTTCTCCGTATCTTTTTACATGAATGTGCCGTAATTTCGATGAAATATTGTGTTTAAAATGATCAGAACATAAATTATAAAATGGTTGTCAAGAATTGTTTTCAGAAAACTTTGAAAAACAATAAAAAAAACTATCTACAAAATTGCATCTAATAGTTATTGAAATTAAAACAACAATGTACGTCTTGAGAATACAGTATAATGGAAATTAAAATATTTCACTAGCATCAAGTTACAATATATATTGGATCCCAGAATTTAATCATGTTATATAAGGTTTACTTCGATAATTGCTATCTAGAAGTAATCAATTAATTAAAGTATGTATCTCAATTCGTATTAT
This sequence comes from Caprella mutica, assembly GCA_947561585.1. NCBI lineage: Eukaryota > Metazoa > Arthropoda > Malacostraca > Amphipoda > Caprellidae > Caprella > Caprella mutica. The sequence goes on from CANNZV010002102.1 coordinate 105,928, forward strand.
TCATTCATGAAATTGAAATAGCAATTTAATGGAAAGAAAACAATTGAAAAACAAAATCATTTAATTGCATATTTTCTAGATATATTTAATTACATATACGTATAATGCATATATAACAATCACATACATTTTCTAGCCTGAAATATAGCCATTAACTAATTAATTTATCCACCTAATTAAGTAAATCACTAAATGGATTCTTCACAGCGATTAATTATACCTTTTAACTAATGAAAGAAAATCTAGACTCATTCTCGAAAAAGAAAATAATAACAGTTACTCGAAAAGTAGTCAATTTGACTGGTTTTATTTTTATTGGTAGATACTTGCATTTTTTTAATATTACGAGACGGTTAGTTTTCATTCAACTTTTTACCGGTATCCATGATACGTGCAGGTATCATGGATACCGAATAATGTTTGAAAAGTAAAAACAGTCAAATTGACTGCTTGGTAGTTCTAATATTAACTTCTTATACCTGGATAGAAAATTAGCGTGGACACACTGAAAATTAATATTTACTTACTCAATCTTCTATGGCCCCACCATAACTTTCTCTCTGTGTAGTAAAATAAAAGAGAAATTTATAGTAATTCATAAAACATTTCCGTGGTTTAGCTTTTTAATGTTCCTGTGGTAGTTAGTTACTTGAACTGAGTTATAAAAGTCATTTTTCCGAACAAGAAAGGGTTAAAGCCTCCAAAGAATTAAAGTGATAAAAAATTGAATTATATAAGATATAAAGTCTTTATTTATTATAGGAACAGATAAACACTGCAGACATCACATTTTCCCCATTTTCAGCATATGTTTCAAATACTTTATTATGTGATAAGATAACTTGTTACTTGTTAAGGACTTGTTAGCAACATGTTACGAACTTGATCATCCTTGAGTCGTATTCTAGCATGTTGCTTATGTTTCAGTAGCAGGCTAAGTTCCAAGTTATCAGACGGTTCTACGTTTTCGGTAATATAAGAAAAAAGTATATAGAAACAGTTACTTCAGTTTTCGAAAATATGAAATCGTCCGGTAACTCGTAAATTACCCAACTGTATATGAGATTATTAATTGTAATTAAAGCATAATCTGAAGTTAAAGTTAAATTCAGAAAAAAAATTAAGTGAAAAAAAGAGGAATGTACAAAAATTACACCTCGACTATTTATTTTCAATGCAGAAAAATGGTTTGCATTAATTGTTTTGGTTTTAATTGTTTTAATTGTAATTGGTGTAATTTAAATAGCTTTAAATGCCCCAAAAATGCTCTGTTAACGTGGTGAAATGACTTAAATCTATCAGAAAGAAACACTGAACACATGCCACCAATAAACAAGAGACATACTTAGTTATTTGAACAGTTAAATATATATGGGAAACAATTAAATGTATACAAAGATAAATATATATGTGCGCTACTATTTAACAGTTTAATAGAATTTTATAGTTACAATAACTACACATTTTACCTGAATATAATGTGGTTTACATAATAGACTAAAATGTTCTTAGGAATGGTATGACTTATTAACATTGTAAACTAATAATTGGACTAATTTTTACACATCTATATAAATACAGTATGCACAACTATATGTATATACAGTATGTAAAACTGTATGTAGAATAGATAGTATTTTCTGAATCACAGTAACTATATGATTGAAAAGATTCAAACTCAACGGGAAATCCATATTATCAGAAGTTATTTAAACTCTGGGTTGAAGAATTTTTTTCGAGTTTCTTCAACGTTTAGTTTTTCTTCAACATTGAGTTTCAATAACCTCTGATAATAACCATATGAATATACAGTATGCATAAACATATATGTATGTTAGTACAGTATGTACAACTATATGTATATTCTGTTTACACAACTATAGCATATACTGTATGTACAACTATATGTATATTCTGTCTACACAATTATAGCATATACTGTATGTATAACTATATGTATATTCTGTCTACACAACTATAGCATATACTGTATGTACAACTATATGTATATTCTGTTTACACAACTATAGCATATACTGTATGTACAACTATATGTATATTCTGTCTACACAACTATAGCATATACTGTGAGTATAACTTAAGATATGTATATTTATAGCATACACAAACATATGTATAAACTATTTTATAATTATATATTGTACATGTTTATACTGTTTGAATGTACATTCACATTATACAATAATTAGGTTTTACGATGTCATTTTATATTGCATATATTTTATTTAAAAAGAAAATATACCTTGCAACAGATTGACATGAAATGTTATATAGTATATACTATAGATATATACTATAGATATATACTATAGATATAGATGAAGAAAGTGTTTGGATAGACAGTACAGGAACATAAACAACATCTAGGGTCAACTAACTAATTATGTAAATAGAAATTGGTTACGTCTCTTTAATTTAAAACTATTGAGAAAATAGGTATTTTTTGAACTGTATTTGATTATAAAAATAGTTAATATTAATCTTTTTATCGTGAACTAAAATTGCTAATTATATATCTGTATAACTGTAGGGTAGTTACGAATTATCGGTCAGTTTCACATCTTCGGTCATATAAGAAAGAACGATATCATAATTAACGAACGATAATCATAGATACCAATTAAAATAAAATGACAATTATAATATCGTTTTTTCTTATAAGACCGAAGATGTGAAACTGACCGATAATTCGTAATTACCCTTTAACTCATTTCCGTAAAATTTTCTATTGTCGGGACAAATAATTATATAAATTAATTTCATATTTTTATGACCTAAAATTGTCCATTTTGTACATAATGACTACCCAGGGAGAAAGTTATGGTGGGGCCATAGATGTAATCTTCCACAGCCCCACCACAGCTTCCTCTGTGGGTACTTAACTCCTGAACTGGCAACTGGTGATATGTTTTTCTATTTGACTATATGGCAACACTACCTCGCACCCCTCTGGCGAGTAGTGGCACACTATAGGTTGGAAGGAGCAGTAGGACTCGTGGTTAGTCTTCTCACTCAGGGTGTTCAGCTCTATACAGCCCTGGCCTGAGAAACGACACGGCAAACGGAGCAGTTGGTACACCTGCAATTGAAAACAAAATCATAGTTAGTTAAGAAATAATGAAAAAACTTATAGGTATATAAATTAGAGCAAGTTGTGAGTCATGAGAAGGAAGAAATATAATTACCATTATTTAACTCGCTATTTTTATCGGTATCCACGATACCAGCAGGAGTACAGGTATCATGGATACCTACCAATTTAATAGTCAAGAATTTATTTTCATTTGTGTGAATGTTGATTTTTGTTAATTGCAATATTTAAAATGATTTACTTCTCCAAATGCATCATACACAATCTATGCTAATAATTTCCGTCGTGTGTTTATTTATTTATTTGGAGTCCGCTTTTACTGGACGGGTATTAAACATGAAGAATGTAACTATGATACGCACTGGAATATATTGGTATGAAATTTAAAATCTTGTGTTCTTGCACAATTTTTAAATAGATATATATTTTTTTGTTCTATTTTTATATTATCTATACGATATGGTATTAGGTTATATAAATGTTACTCGAAGTTATTAAATTAAAATAACCTTATAACGGGCAGTATATTAATATTGAAGACCCGTTATTTTTAATGGAAAAGTTCACTATAGTACATAGGTTAATCACATATATGTAGCAGTGTACTTTGTTTTAATTATTTGTATAAAAAAAAAACATTCATGATTTTTATTATAAAAGAAAAGAAACCTTTAACCTTTACATCATTTTAAAAATATCCTCTTCGTCAAAATTTTTTAAATGGAATAAAAAGTGTAAACTGAGCTTTTAATGTTCTTATTTCATTTCTATTAATTTACCTTTACAAAGAAGTTCTAAGACTTAGAACCTATTTACTGTAACATGCTTTCGGTTTTATTTTAGCAGAAGAAATGGAAGTGATTATTGAACTAGAACAATTGAACTGTTCTTCTTGTCGTAAAAAATAAATAGGGGCAAGTTCCGAGACATTTTCGAACTTACGTGGAAAATGATATGATAATCTTTATTTTGCCAATTAAAATTAAAGTTAAATAATTTTTATGTATTTTTTCTTATATGATTGATTGCAAATGTGTAGCCGACCAAATTAGGACTCGTAACTTATGCTAGTATATTGGTAATTAAATTAAAATGGTATAAATTAAAAAAAATATGCTGCAAAAAAATATTAATAGTTAACTAACTAATCAACTAGCTAATAATAATATCTTTTGGTTATTGTATTTAGTAATAATTGTAGTCTAATAATTTTGCTAGACATTTGGGGTTTTAATTTAACTTTAATAATCATTGTTTGATTTGAATTGAATGAGAACTTTTCATTTCAAAACATTGTTTTCGTTCAGTTACACTGATTTGTTACCAAATAACGACTCAATCTTATTACTAAATGGTGAACTGCTAATAAGACCGGGGTAAGACACAATTAAGTATATAAATTTCACTCCTTGTACAAACATTTCTGTTCTATGAGTTATAATGAAAGAAAATTATTTAGGGAGCTCAACTAACTAAGCCTATTAAAAAGTGTCCCAGTTTTTGTTGCCAGAATTAGTCATTTGTTGCCACAATTTTAAAGTTATCAGAATCGTCAAAATCACAATTTTCAACTGGAAATAAACAGTTTAAACTGAATTATTTTAATGCTCTAATATCCATATTTATTACTAATTACTTATATCTACTAATTTATCTTGGAAAGAAGCTCTAAGTATTGTGACTTGTTACCCTAAAATGGGACATGTTGAATAGCACTCTAAGGTGTAATCTTCTTATTTGCAGCTTTTCATTTTGACTTCAAAGAGGGAAAAACTCATAAAGATCAATTTAATTATTCAAAGAAGAGAACAAAAATATCTCTTGAACATGATAGCTTAGAAATAATTAACAGTGTTGAATGTGGTGAATCTACCATGAAATTGTTAGATAACATTATTAATAAACACATGTAAATGTTATGAATGGACAAAAACAACTCCATCTACTATTGACTTTAGTGCTACAATTATTGTATCACATCAACGTGATAATTTAATCGTCGAGATGGAGGAAAAACTATAAAGGGCCGTACACACGCAGGGTTTTTTAAGTCTTTCCACCAGACCATTTGCTAAGCTCCTCCTACTTTTTCCATGATATCGCTTTTTCTTATATTCCTGTGGAAAAAGTAGGAGGAGCTTAGCAGAAGACTGGTGGAAAGACTTAAAAAACCTTGCGTGTGTGTACGGCCCTTTAGAATGGTTGAGAAGTCAAAATGAAAATTATCTTCAGTTATAAAGAGTAATACCTGAACAAATTGTTTCTAATAACCTCATCTGAATAACAATATTGATGTTTGTTGTAGTTACCGTGAAATGATCTTCACAAAATTATTTCGCTTTTCTATATCTACGAACTGTAATAACATAGAGACATGTCTCGCAATTATCATAACTTATATAAAAGCGGGGTGTAATAGTAGCATTCTTTTCATTAAACTGTAATATTAGTTTCTTTTCAATACACAGTAATATATAACGTATACACTGACATTCAATGTAACTAGTACCTATTGTTTTAAAGCTGACGTACTGAATAGAGTTAGCGAAAGAAATTGTAATTAGAAAATTTGAAGGTTATTGGAATACAGGTAATGTGTGTACGTGAACGGACATTTCACACACGAAATGCTTTAATTGGTTTTATATTTTTAATGTGTATAGATTTTATATCATTTATTTATATATTCTGCAATAGAAAGTAGAAAACACCCTTTGTTGATGGTAATTAGAAATTCATGCGTCTTTCCCTTAATTCTTATTATAATCTTCTTCTCCAGCTGTTTAATGATATTCAGGCATGCCCCGCTTTTATTACTCCACGGTGTTATAAAGTTTTAATAATTGAGAAGCATGTCTTGAAGTTATTACAGTTCATAAACTATGAAACAGACACATTTTTTTGTGGTGACTATTTATCAATGGTATCATTCAGATATTAGGTAATTAGAAGCAATATTAGTTCATAACTCATTAACTAATGCAAAATGTTATAGGAGGTAAATAACTTAAGAACATGTCTCATTTTACAACTGTTATCTACAGATATACATATTTTATGCGTTCATATAATGTGTTTCGGCTAAATCACTATAATAATATTATTAATTTACACCTTGCTATCAGTATAATAACGAAAATATTATGAACTAGATTATGTGCACTGGGTAGAGCGCATACCATCGCCTCCGCTTTGACCTGTTCTTTCCCAAAATTAAGGAAGCTGTTAACTAGATAATAACCAATCGTTCCACCAAGTTACATGCAATATGGTACAATACTTTTTGAGTTATAAATGACCTTGACCTTTGACCGGATCGCTTTCAAAATTCTACCAGATCGTTCCTGGTCATTGACCAATTGTACCATCAAATTTCAGACAATTTGGTTGAACACTTTTTGAGTTACAAATGGTCTTGACCTTGATCTTTGACCTTTGACCCGATCACTCCCTAGATTTATCAAAATGGTTCCTGCATATTGACCAATAGTTCCACCAAGTTTCATGCAATATGGTGCGATACTTTTTGAGTTATAAATGATCGTGACCTTGACCTTTGACCGGGCCACTCTCAAAAGACTAGCAGCAGGTCACTGGACATGGACCAATCGTTTCAACAAAATTTCAGGCAATTTGGTTGAACATTTTTTCAGTTAAGCGAATAACAAGATGATAAATAAATAAATGAATAAATTCCGATGAAAATATAACCTTCTGCAAGATTGCGAAGATGAAAATTTCCGTGGACTAATTGTACGTGGACGAATTGTACGTGGACGAATTGTTCGTGGACGAATTGTCAGTAAATGAAATGTCATTGGATGAAATCTCCGTGGATGAATTGTCTGTGGATGAAATGTCCTAGATCCATTTTATAGTGTGTGATGGTTTTAAGTATTGTATACACACAGAGAAAGGATTAGTTGAATCAAATCAAATTTGATTTGTTTTGACTCATATGAATGGTTTTATTTTGCCCCTACCTACGTGGTGAGTTGCAGGTACAATTTAAAAGTAGATAAATTGACGTGGGTTAAAACTAAACAGTCGCTTTGGCTCACACATAAACTTAAAAAAGTAGCGCCAACTCTCATAGTAAGTTAATTTATACACCAGATACATTGGATTAACAGTCTTTGTGAGTTACTACAATACAGTCTGTCATAGTTGTTTCAACAAACTTTAAAATTCCCATAAAAGTAACTTTTAACTCTCATAGTAAGTTGATTCAATCTATAAAATCAATTGAATTAACTAATGTATGATGACACACCACATCATAGTTGTTTTAACACACATGAAAACCTGAATAAACTCAAACCAACTCACGTAGTATATTGACTCACAACATGAATTAGTACCCATTAATCATGACCACATGGATTGTACTCTTTTCTATCTTTGTAGTTTGTGAATAAATTGTATCGCCAGCATTGTTTTAATCTAATTATTAGGTATAATAAATTGTTTCCAAAGCAGTTATTCAATACAATTAGATATTTCTCTTCAATTAGCAGTCAATCAATTAATTATTCGAAATAAAAACATACAATCGAATGAAAAATAATTTTAATGAGCAATGTTTGAAATGAATTTCTTTTCCACTGATGTTAATTGGTAAATTGTGACGTCAATTGGTAAATTTGTACCTGAAGGGATGAAATATTAAATGTAGGTGGGGTTTATTTAGTCATATTAAATGTAGGTGGGGGTATAATGATATTATATAACAGTCAGTGTTAATAGTCATTGTGTATTTACTGTGATTTATTCTGACTAGAAGATGCTTTCTATTATTTATTTTCTATAATTACTATCTTTACACTTCTTTACAATTCTTTCACAATTCGTTACAATTCTTTACACTTTTTTACACTAATTTACAATTCGTTACAACTGTTCACACTTCTAAATAATTCTATAATTGATAATTTAATATAAAATTATAATTACAATGTAGTTTTTACATGATCGAAAATGTGGACCTGTCCAATATCTGAGAACTAACCCTACACTCCCATATCATTCGCAGTGTTTTGTACCGCGTCACATTTGAAAGGTGTCATGTCAAGTGTGTTTCAAAATAACTTGCAAAGAATGTGCTACGTACTATCAGAGAAAAGAGACACTGCGTGATACTAGTCTATTAAATCACGGTTTTCTTATTTTCTATTAATTTTCAAATCTAACAAATTTGTCTTCTTGTTCCTCTGACCAATTATAATATATCTACAAGCATTACAATTAGTAAACTTTCTTCTAGAAATGAGAAATTAGTAAACAGTCAAAATAATTATGGGTGCATTTTCTTTGCCTGTATATGAATACATACAGTTTATACAGGGTGACCAACAAAAAGTGCACCCTACTAAGAATTAATGTAATTATCGTATCTATAAGGCACCCTTCACACTTGCGTTAGAAAAAAAAGTGTTGGTAGAAAAAACGTAAGTGTGAAGGGCTACGTTAAAATTAATTGCAACTAAACTTTTTGCCATGAGCATTTTTTTAAAGGCGGCGTTGAGAAACGCAAGTGTGAAGGGGGCATAAGTAGTTAAAAAATGAGTTAAAGTGAATTTAATTTTTTTTTTTCATGTATCCATTCTACCACCGTCATAGCTTGTACGTGTACGATATTTATATTAATTCTAACTTGGGTACACTTTTTTGTGGGTCACCCTGTATAGACTTTACAGGACAATTACAGCAATAAATTAATTATCAAAATGTGCTTTTTGTTTGGTTCAATAATAAAATGATTATATAAACTTACAGCTTTGATATAATTCATTTAGTTATAATTTTATCCCAAAAGTAATCTATAAAATAAACAATCAGAATATGGGATAAGTTCCGAATTATCGAACGGTCCATCATTTTAAGATAAAGTATTCTATTCTATTCCACCTTTACATTCTTGCTCACTCTTCAATATTTCCTCAAAAGATATTTGATGGTTATAAGATTATTCATAATAACAGTATAACTGAAAATATATTTTTTTTTTTTTTTAGTTTAGTATTTTGCAGGTAATAAATTTGGATGTTGTGAATATTTCATATTTCCACAAGCTTGTGTACATTTTTTGGATGTACTAAAACAAACTTTCTTCTTGTTTCACACTCAATGCATATTAATGTGTATACATTCCATCAAATGACAACAAAAATGACATCAAAATAAGTTATGACGTCACTATGAGGATATTTATAGCGTGTGTTTTCTTTAGTCAATACACTTCTCAAGTGTCTGTGTTTTATGGCCTCATGCATGAAAGAAAGCTACACCGTGCTTTTCATGGTATTAGATATCGATAATGATATTTTAGTCATGAAAAAAGAAACAAAAATTAAGCATATGTTAGGTTATAAATGTCGGGCTCATGTATGCAAAAAAGCTACTCTCTGCTTGCTCTCATGTTTGCTCACTTGAATGATAACACTTGATAAAAACGTTCACAACGTTATTTGTTCAATCACGTATCGGAGAATTAGAATTAAATTTAATGGACAAAATATTATATATTCTTTCAAATGAAATAAGTAGGTACACTAAATTTAGATCTGTTCAGTACAAATACTTTGAATAGTAAATTACATATTTTTCAGAGAGTTTTAAAATAATATTTTAAGCTAATCAATTCTCACCTGTGCCATCATCAAGTTATTAGAGTCCGTTAGTCTTTGCTTGCAAACAGGACACACGTTCTTGAGAGTCTGCTTACAGGTTGTACACACGATGTGACCCTTGCGACACTGAGGGTACGGTGGAGGCATCACCTGGTCACAACCAGGACACTTGAAGAGCTTCAGCATCTCCTCATACACCATCAGCTGGGGGTTACCCTCCGCCCGTCCGTTCAGAGCAGCTGACGCAGACACCAAAGCCCGTTTGAAGTACAGGTCTGGTTTCTCCATTGAAGAATCTTCTTCGCAAAGGTTCAGTCTGCTTCTGTCGTCTGTTGGAGTTGATGCATTACTGTTTGGTCCACTGCCGAGAACGTTATTTCTGGTAAATTTTCGGGCTATGTTGGTGCCGAATTTTCGAATTGATATTTGACGTTTCTCTTCCGTTGTGGGTATGCCGCTATCGACAACATCTGGTTGTTTGAGAGGGGGTGGGGGAGGGGTGCCAGAGGCCTTCTTGTTTGGAGAATTCATTAGACGTTTGAAAGTTTGTGCTATAGTTTGGTTTTTGGATGAGACTCCGATAGATGCTGATTTGTTGGAGTGAACACAGTTGTAGGCTTCTTCCAACTGTTTTTGAGTTTTGATATCTACAATAGCTCTATCAGAGAAACTTGTACTTCGACCCACGTTAGCTGTGGGAGATATAGGGACAGCTATTGAATTTCGAGCACTGAAACTTTCGTACTTACCATCTTGAAACTTTAATAGATCAGGTGTCTTTCTTATCGGTATTCTTGTGTGTATATTCTCTGGAATATTCTCAGTTTCAACTTTGATCTTTGATTCTGATTCCTTGGATGTGAGATGTTCTATTTGGGAATCAGTTAGAGTAGTGTTATCATCCGCATCATCAGCTTCTTCTTCTTCGCATTCGGTGCATTCCTGAATGTTCCCGAAGAAAGAGGCGTCCTGAAGGTACAAAATGAGGTCGTCAAGCGGCGGCTCCAAAGCGCACTGAGATACTGCCGCTTGGTAAGATTCGGTCCGACAGACCTTTCTCTCTTTTGGGTCTACGCCAGCTAACTTCTGGCAACCTTCGTCATCGCTTCCTTGCTTCTTTTCCTCGTCTAATGGTGGTGAATGCTTTGTTGCTGTTTTTCCTTCAGTGATTACATTCATAGTAGATCTAATCTTACGGCTGCCTTTGCGTGAACAACTGCCGCTCCTTTTTATCACAATAATATCATGCCCAGAGCTCTTCCCCTCTGATTCTTCATTCTCTTCAGAAATAGATGGACTCTGACCTGCAAACTTGAAGGCTGTGAGTTTAGGATCTAGAATTATCATTGGAGAACCACTACAGCGACAAGCTCCGTATATGGAGGGCTGGCGCGCCAAAGGACGGTGGAAACTCTGCACACTCTTAGACTGAGTGATGGTTTTACTGGGGGATCGAGGGGGTTTCAAAGGAGGTGCAACGTTCTGGGAGTTCCTTCCTCTCGTTAAATTTTTCCTGGTTAAATTACTTTGGAAATCTGAAAAGGTTTGCGAGCCACGCATCTTGAGAGCGCAAATGCAAGACTTTTTGGGTTCGAACACCTTCGGAAACTGAAACTTGTTTGGAACTCCTCTGTTATCAACAGAGATCTCGTTTTTGGTGTTTATCTTCACCTCCTTGACGGAGGCTATGCTGTTCTCATCAGTTGAAGACGAACTGTGAACACTCTCCTGATTTTCAGGGACAAACACTTCGTCTCTTCCTTCAACATTCTCCTCTTCGTCTAAGTCCATTGACGGGTAATGGTGCTGACTGAGGTAGTCCCTCAGGGCTCCATCGTTATCACCAGCCTCTGAGAGGGTTCTACCAGGGGACCAGACACTGTCACCACAAGTGGTGGCATCACTAAAAGGACTGGCAAGACTCTCCTCATCACCATAATAGTGATGAGTGTAAGCGGACAGTAAGTCACTGAGCTGGTGACTGCAAATGCTACTGTCGTCTTCACTGTCGTCACAGGAGACCCAGGCGTCACTTTCCGAGTCGCAGGACTTCATCCGATTGCGTCGATACATTCTGACTCTTTTCAACTGACTTCGAGTCAAAGAAATACAATGAATTTCAACCTAGAACTGTCAAATTACTTGCACTGGATAAGATTATTTATATCAATTTCAGTATTGTTCTACTTTTTTGAACCTAGAACTGTCAAATTAGTTACACAGGGAAAGTTTTATATCAATTTACATTTCCTAATTATTAAACTTGTAATAATTTATGTAACGCTTTTACTTTTGAAAAATATCAATGTCTTTTCTCTTCAATATAATTAAACTAATTAATAACATCACCTCTATCACCAGTTACCTATTAATTCCTCCTTTTAAAGCTTACGTTAAATAATCTTTTTAAAAAGTTTCATCATTAATCAGACAACGAAGTGCAGCTTGTATCTCTAATTAGCTCCACTGATAAATACTAATTAAGAACCATTCACTTTATTGATTCTCATCGAAATTAAGTAAATAAATTAATAAGTTTTTTACCTCGAAATAATTGCGTGGTGCATGTGAAATAGAATTTAAATTACTAGATGCAACTATTAAATACCGCATAAAAACTTTAATGGCAATTAATTAATTAAAACTTTGCCCCAAGTCATTATTTTCGAAGTTTAAGTCAATTATGAGTCAATTTATTACTTTAAAAAATATGAACTGTAATAATAGTCAACAACGAGGGATATTGTATCTTCAAACTTCATTTTTAATTCTATTAACTATTTTTAATATACAATTTAACAGTTGTTAGCATAATTCGGAATTGAATTAACTAATCAATTTCAAATAAATAAATATGTATAAATTGATTTAATTATGGGTACTCGATTTATATATTATATCTCATTTAAGTCTACGGTAATTAGTAATAATATTCCATTTACTTTATAAAAGAATATATGAATTATATAATCATTCAGATTATTGATCTATCGATACATTTTACTATCAATTCTTTTTTAAATAATTAATTATTCATGAAAATTTTGTCATCTCAATCGAATATTTATTCATAAGCTATTTGTATGTGACTCTTTTCATATCGATTTACCCGTTAATTAATGAAATAATTGTTATTAATGTATTTTATCGATGCCACCTGTTGATGACTACGGTAACAGCACACCTCCTTCTACCGCTACGTCTCAGTCGCTACTGACAACTGATAAGTAAGATACACTATCGAGAGTGAAGTCACGTGGTACAGTCACGTGGTATAGGAAATATACAAACTCTAAGGCCCACTCTATGCTAGCAGATGAAACGCCGCGTTCTCACCGCCCAGTATACGCCTCCTCAATTAGTTACGATTAAATGAATGGAAAGCGGTAGAAACGCTGGCATATATAAACTGCGAATTTTCTTTCCATTCATTTAACCGTTATTAATTGAAGAGGCGTACACTGGGCGGTGAAATCGCGGCGTTTCATCTGCCAGCATAGAATAGGCCTCAGACTTCAAACTATCGTCATATAGGATAAGTTCCAAATTATTGAACGGTTATACATCTTCTATCATTTAAAAGAATTATATAATAATTAAAATAATAAATGTGAAATATTCCTATTATATTGTTTTTGTAAAGGATCAAAAATTTAAAATCGTTCGATGATTCGTAGCATATCTAAAGGTACGTTTTGCATGCAGCGATTGTTGCGATCATCGCTCAGTGATGATCGTCCAGCAATAGGAATACATTGAATTATAGCTCGGCGATAATCGCTCGTTGCAAAACACCCCCATAGGAATAGCATTGAACTAGTGATCAGCGATAATCGCTGGGCGATGATCGCAATTACCAATCACTGCATGCAAAACGTACCTTTGGCCTTTTCTAGGGAAAACTTTATATGATATTTATATATAACTATTACACGGGTTTGACTGTAGATACGTTGACTTTAATGTAGTTGATGTACATTAAATAGTGTGAAGGTTTTTTCACTTTATCTTAATTACATATGCAATGTATAAAGTACATACAGTATGTAGGGTAAGTTCTGAATAATCGCACAGTTCCACATTATCGTTCAAATGAGAAAAAAGTATAATAATTATTAGTTAACTCGTTATTTTAATTGGTATCCATATACCTGCTGGTAGCATAATTAGTCACATTCACTAGTCATATTCACTAGTCATATTCCCTAGTCACATTCACTAGTCACATTCACTAGTCATATTCCCTAGTCACATTCACTAGTCACATTCCCTAGTCACATTCCCTAGTCACATTCACTAGTCACATTCACTAGTCACATTACCTAGTCACATTACCTAGTCACATTCACTAGTCACACTAGTTATGCAATGTGTAGCCTTACAAGTGTCACACAATTAATTACATCTTTACATTAGAAGCCATTAAAGGACAAGAAGTTGCAGACTATTTACTCACTGAAATAAGGGTAGCAATGTGGTCTGCCTTATTAAGTCTGTGATCATTTATTTAATTAAGTCTGTAGTTATTGAATTAAATCTGTAGTCATTTATTTGATTAAGTCTGTAGTTATTTAATTAAGACTGTAGTCATTTAATTAAGTCTGTAATCATTTAATTTAGTCTGTAGTCATTGAATTAAGTCTGTAGTCATTGAATTAAGTATGTAGTCATTGAATTAAGTCTGTAGTCATTTAATTAAGTCTGTAGTCATGTAATTAAGTCTATAGTCATTTAATTGAGTCTGTAATCATTTAATTAAGTCTGTAGTCATTTAAATAAGTGTGTAGTCATTTAATTAGGTCTGTAGTCATTTAATTAAGTCTGTAGTCATTGAATTAAGTCTGTAGTCATGTAATTAAGTCTGTAGTCATGTAATTAAGTCTATAATCATTTAATTAAGTCTGTAATCATTTAATTAAGTCTGTAGTCATGTAATTAAGTCTATAGTCATTTAAATAAGTGTGTAGTCATTTAATTAAGTCTGTAATCATTTAATTAAGTCTGTATTCATTTAATTAAGTCTGTAGTCATTGAATTAAGTCTGTAGTCATTGAATTAAGTATGTAGTCATTGAATTAAGTCTGTAGTCATTTAATTAAGTCTGTAATCATTTAATTAAGTCTGTAGTCATTTAAATAAGTCTGTAGTCATTTAATTAAGTCTATAGTCATTTAATTAAGTCTGTAGTCATTTAATTAAGTCTGTAGTTATTCAATTAAGTGTATAGTCATTTAATTAAGTCTGTAGTTATTTAATTAAGTGTGTAGTCATTGAATTAAGTCTGTAGTTATTTAATTAAGTCTGTAGTTATTTAATTAAGTCTGTAGTTATTGAATTAAGTCTGTAGTTATTTAATTAGGTCTGTAGTTATTTAATTAAGTCTGTAGTCATTGAATTAAGCCTGTAGTCATTGAATTAAGTCTGTAGTTATTTAATTAAGTCTGTAGTTATTTGATTAAGTATGTAGTCATTGAATTAAGTCTGTAGTCATTGAATTAAGTCTGTAGTTATTTAATTAAGTGTGTAGTCATTGAATTAAGTCTGTAGTTATTTGATTAAGTATGTAGTCATTGAATTAAGTCTGTAGTCATTGAATTAAGTCTGTAGTCATTGAATTAAGTCTGTAGTCGTTGAATTAAGTCTGTAGTCTTTGAATTTAGTCTGTAGTCGTTGAATTAAGTCTGTAGTCGTTGAATTAAGTCTGTAGTCTTTGAATTAAGTCTGTAGTCGTTGAATTAAGTCTGTAGTCATTGAATTAAGTCTGTAGTCATTGAATTAAGTCTGTAGTCATTGAATTAAGTCTGTAGTCGTTGAAAAAAGTCTGTAGTCTTTGAATTAAGTCTGTAGTCATTGAATTAAGTCTGTAGTCGTTGAATTAAGTCTGTAGTCTTTGAATTAAGTCTGTAGTCATTGAATTAAGTCTGTAGTCATTGAATTAAGTGTGTAGTCATTTATTTGATTAAGTCTGTAGTTATTTAATTAAGTCTGTAGTCATTTAATTAAGTCTGTAGTCATTTAATTAAGTGTGTAGTCATTTAATTATGTCTGTAGTTATTTAATTAAGTCTGTAGTCATTGAATTAAGTCTGTAGTCATTGAATTAAGTCTGTAGTCATTTATTTAAATAATTTTGTACTAATTTATTCAAATAAGTCTTTAATTTTTCATTTCATTAAGTAATCAAAATTAATTAGAATTCATCTTTTAATTTTTTATCAATCAATTCTAGTGATATTTCACCTCAGCTTAAATGTTTGCACTATCAATAAAATATCTAGTCTTACTTTCAGTAAAAAAAAAACAGTTTCAACTTCTGTAAAATATTTTTTTTTACAATTAAAATTTTTTTTGATAGGATAAAATGACGTGAAAAAATGAACTATTCATTGAGATCAGTTTTGGTCTAATTCAGAGGGGATAAAATGTAAAGGTCGTGGCTGCTACAATAGTACCACACTAAGAGGTTTGACCTCTAAACTTTAGAGGTCATGAGAAAAGCACTGACTGAGGTTATACTGAGGTCATAGGGTAAGTTCCAAGTTATTGATCAGTTTCATATTTTCGATCATGTAATAAACAATTATTATGTAACTTAGCATTTTACCTCGCCATTTCAGTTGGTATCCATGATACTTGCAGGTATCATGGATACCAATTGTATTGTAATGGATACCAATTAGAATAATTAATAAGTTGAAATGTTAAATTATATATTTTTCTTATACATAATCGAAAATGTGAAACTGGTCGATAATTCGGAACTTAACCAAAGTGAATCATATCAAGTTATAAATAAAAACTTTAGATATGTTCGGATGTCATTATTGGTCGCATAAGACGGCTTGGAGAGAAGTATGTTGGTCGTAATAAATGGAGCATGCAATGTGCACTACTAACTAATGAAGGTTAAATTATATTAATTTGCAATTGTAATAAAGTATTTAATATTAATTATTAATTTTAAATCATAATAATGAACTCCATTAAATTAAAGAAAATATTTAATTTAAATTACTTCATATGTCAAGAAATTCCAACGATGAAATGATAAAATGATTAGTATATTATGTTTAATTAATTGTAATATCTAAAACTTGTAATATAGCATTATAAAATAATATCATTGATTATACATATAACCTTATAAAGAATACCAAGTAATTGTTATATATATAGTATTAAGATAATAATAATATATCAAATTTATTACACACCATTTCATGATGATAAAATTAATCATATAAACCATATAAAATATTAATATTCAAAAGAAATTATATATATGATAATAATATTTAATGTGTAATGTACCACTATTCTGGAATATTACTCTGGTATATTCACTATACCATTACTCTGGTATATTCACTATACCATTACTCTGGTATATTCACTATACCATTACTCTGGTATATTCAGGCTCTTGAGGGATTCGTACTCTATGTATCCTATGAGGTTCTTCACCAGCCACCTGCCGTAGGACTCCCTCTCCCCCTCCTCCTTCAGTACCTTCCCCTCCACCACCTGGTGGACATTAGCGCTGTAGTTTGGCTCCAGGAAATAGGGACACGAAAACCTGAGGAGAAAATAGGTAATGAGTGATGGGATTAGAGAGTGGAGGAATAACTAATACCGTACACACGTAGGGTTTTTTTAAGTCTTTCCACCAGACTTTTTGCTAAGCTCCTCTTACTTTTTCCACGAGAATATAAAAAAAGAAACGATATAATTATTATTTATTGCAGTTGGTATCCATGATACCTGCAGGTATTATGGATACCAACTAAAATAAATAACAATTATATCGTTTTTTCTTATATTCTCGTGGAAAAAGTAGGAGGAGCTTAGCAAAAAGTATGGTGGAAAGACTTAAAAAACCCTACGTGTGTACGGTCCATTACATGTGATAGAGTTAATTGCTCATTCTGAACATGTTCAAACGTGTGATAAAATGGCCAAACATGTTATAAACGTGGATCGACAGTTGGGCTCAAGACAATTGGGCCCCATGATAATTGGGCCCAAGACCATTATTGACAGCAGACCCATTAAAGAAGTGTTACTTTGTTATTGCAGTAGCAATGGTCTTCAATTAGGTTGATACCATAGATTCTGGTAAAGAAGGAATCAGCTACAACCCGAAGAATTAAAATTTTGCCTTTCAATAAAAAATGGGTAATGGATAAAAAAGGTATACATAATATTTAATGTTTACCTAATTCTTTATATCGTCAATAGGAAAGCCATTTTTAGAATGAATAGACGAAATCCTCTTTTCAAACCAGGTGTTTGGAGTGTTCACAACCGTGTCACGGAAGATCTACCTAGTACCACTAATGCAATTGAAGGGTGGTACAGACCGATGCACAGATCGGCTCAATATCGTCACAACACTATCTTTAAATTAATACATATGATATTATTAGAGAAATATCACTTTGAAATTAAATTTGAACGTATAAATATTGAAAATCAAGGCTGAACTAAAAAAGAAAAGCATGTTCAAGAAAATTAAGCCATTTCAACAATCAACAAACCTTGATAAAGCTTTAAGTAACAGTTAAATACTATACATATCATATATGTATGTAAGTATTGCTGTTATATACCAAATCATTATTTTATTACTCCAGGATATATCCAAGTTCGATTTTTATCAGATTCTAATGTAGTAATTTAATTGGAGACAATTACTACTGTATAATAACAAACTAACACTTTTTTATTGTGTCTGTTGTCACAATTTTTTTTGTGGGCTCAATTGTCTTGGGCCCAATTGTTGGAACCCAATTTTCTCTGTCCCAATTGTCTTGGGGCCCAATTTTTTTACGAGTTCAATTGGGATTCAATTGGGTCGGTCCACGATCAAGTTATCTGGGGTCAGATTTTAAAATAAGAATATCAAACAAAAATTTACAAGTTAATAGTGAACTGTAATTTCCATTATTGTGATATTTAATATATATTTCAAATGTTTTAAACAATATTATTATCTATTGGAATCAATTCCTAAATGTATACCTACTTTGGCCTTTTCCCCCTAAAGGTCCTACCTGTCTCCCCCGTAATCCACCACCCTGTGGGGGGTTGCCTTCAACTCCCCCCCGGTAATCTTGGAGAAGAGTATCCCTATGTTGACTATGAGGCTACCAGGCCTGTGTACCACATCCCGCCACTCTCCTTTACTGTCTCGAATCTGAAGTCCCTTGTAATCGAAAGTCTCCAGCATCGTGACAAATCCAGAGTCTTGGTGTTCGTCACACCGGAGAACTGTACAAAATGTTAATCAAAGTAAATTAAAAATGTTTGGGTAAGTTATGAATTATCGGTCAGTTCCACTTCTTCAGTCATATATGAAAATTGATATAATAATAATTGTTTTAATTTTTTGAAAGCATACTGTCACAACCCTACTTACTCTGGCCATCCTTCTTGACACAGTCTGGCAGGTCCTCCCCCCGGCAGGGGTAGTGAATGAGTCTGAAGGTGGAGAGGTGGGACGGGGTGAAGAGACTGGTGAAGAGGTCACTCCTTGCCCCGTAACTCTCTGCCACTAACTCCAGCAGCTGCAGCCCCGCCCTGGTAAGTACCTTGTACTGGTCCTCCATTTTAGCCTGTCGTGAACATTGCGCAGTTGTTAAACTTGCAATTAGTGTTGATTTTCATTGTATACTAGAGATATTTTGGCTGATATTGCCACTACAACAGACCTACTAATATATTAGGAAATAAATTAGTATGATGGGTTTTTCCCACCTCATTCATTTCTTCTTTTACCCCTTATCCATTCACTCCCTCTCTTCCCCATCCCTTCACTCCCTTTCCCATTCCTTCCTCACCCTGAACTCTTTAGCGAAGGGTTCCTTTTTATCTTCATCTTCAGGCCACTGGTTATCCTCAAAGAAGAATTGCGATACTTCGTAAGGTGCTTTACCGGGTCCATCCAAGAAGCACCCCATCTCTAAAGCTGTAACAGAAAGGCACTTACACTCCATATTCAAAAGGTAAAAGGGTGTGAATCACTCGGGAGTTACCTTCCTTGTGCGACTGGTTACCAGGCTGAACTGGGAAGTAGCCTCTGTAGATGTAGTCACAGTCAGGATTGAACATTTTCTTGCTAATTTTCATGCGGTTCTCCAGTGGTAAACTGTAATGAAACATATCATCAGCTTCATTTTAGTTAGTTATCTTGTTTAGTTGAATGCAGTTTAACCTGTTTAAATATATTCTGTATATTTTCAAAATGAAATTTATTTCGGTAATTACTACCCTTAATATAGTTTAATGTAAATAATATGAGTCGAAGACGAAGTGTAATATTTACACAATTTATACATTCAGTGCAATTCTGAATTATTTTTTTATGAATATCTATTATCTTTAAGCATTAAATACTCTAGTTAACTCTCACTCACTCGAAGAACCATTGGCACAGTTTGTGGAGAGTATTTGGTTCATAGCCATCCACCCCATCGAGGTAAATAAAACCCGAACCGACCAGACTTTCTCTCGCTATCTGGGAGACCAATTTTCGACTCTCCGGCTGTCCTATTTTACTCAGGTCCACAATTGGTAGTGTGATCAACATATTCTTATTTTGAATATTGACGTAATAGCATATAAGAAGAACACTCTATTTCGTTTACTGCACTCCTTGCAATAACAAACTGACGTGACTGTTAATGTTCACAATTTTCCAATAATCCCATGGATGATAAGTTTTTATCTTATCTATTGTACTTTGTGTCTTTCTCATGCATGTAGTGCATATTGCATTACATAACTACAGTGCAGCTGTATAACATTATTATATGTTTCTCATGATTGTGCAGATATCTTCTTTTTTAGGCTCACTATAGCCATTTTTTCTTAGATAGAGAATTAGGTACAGACAGTGGTTTGATTTTGAATTTAGAAAGTAGTGCATTTTAGATCAACTCGATCTTCCTCACATTCATTTAACCTTCTATTTTTATGTATTTATGTATTTTTTCAATAAAATAATTAGAATATGCAGAAATTTTTATTTTAAATGAATTCATTAAAAGCAACCTAATAACTGGTAATAAATTGTTATTGATGTTGACCCGTTATATTTAACGGGAAAGTACACTAGTAAAATATAATTTTCACTAAATTCGATGAAACGATCCCTTTAAGTTATAACATGTTCCAACATGTCCTAACAAGTCTTATCAATTTCTAACATGTCCTAGAACGTTCTAACATGCTCAAACAAGTTCTAACATGACCTAAAAAGTCCTAACATGTCCTAAAAAGTCCTAACATGTCCTAAAAAGTGCTACAATTCTTAAAAAGTCCTAACATGCCCAGAAAATTTTAACATGTCCTAAAAAGTCCTAACATGCCCAGAAAATTTTAACATGTCCTAAAAAGTCCTAACATGCCCAGAAAATTCTAATATGTTGTCGAAGAATAATTAATTATATAAAAGTTGGTTAATTTGAAGAATATTTATTGTATTGTAACTATGTTAAAAATAACATCTAAAAGTCTACAATTTTATTTACAGTTACAGGGTAATTTTATTTACAGTTCACATTTAATTTTGTTTTCCTATTACTTAATATATTATTCATAGAAAACTTTTAAATTATTTTTATAATACAAGAGTTCTAAAGTAATTTACATGTTATATTAGCAATGGCCCAGTAAGGCTACGATCGAAGTAAGTTATTTCTCAATAAGATTCAATTTCTTGATTTTCATCTCTCAATACATATAATAAAAATAGATAAGAATATTGGCATAGGTCTTTATTTCGTGTCCCACTTTCAGTAATTTGGGGGAAAATGAAGAATGCAGTTATGATACGCACGGAAATATATTGATATGATATTTGAGGGAAATGGTAAAAAATCAACGGATTGTTTATTTTGCATGTAATGGTTTTATATTGTAGAATCGCTAAAATTGTTATGATTTTATTTTAAATGTATTTAATATATAATAGTCATTAATCAGTAAATAACTAAATTTGAAGACACGAAACATATGTGGATTGTTTAGTTACAGCTTACACCAATATAAATATGATTGAGAACCCGTTAATTTTAACGGGAAAGTAGATACAGTAGTTTTATATAAAGTTCTGTAGGCTACTTACATTTGGTGAGCTACAATCACTTCCGGAGTAGAAACTCATGGCGAACTTATCGAATATTATTTGGTGACTTAACTACTTCGTAGACAATCTACATACACGTTTCTTTACTTTTTCTCCTTCATAATTATCTATATTAGTATGATGAAATTAAAAAATGACAATTAAAGAAAAAATATCTTATTATGATCGAACACTTAATTAGTAATTTTTACGATAAAATTAGGGGCATTATTAAAAGGGCATGATATTATACTCTTGGTCAATAGTCAGGGATGGTTGAATTTTGTCAGCGGTTTGTAAATTTCATCCTCGGTCAATGGTCAGAAATTTATACCCTTGTTCAATCATTCAATGTCAGAAAATTATACCCCAATGGTCAATGTCAGAAAATTATACCCTTGTTCAATGTCAGAAAATTATACCCCAATGGTCAATGTCAGAAAATTATACCCTTGGTCAATTTCAGAAAATTACACACTTGGTAAAAGGTCATCAAATTATGTATACCCTTGGCCAATTGTCAGAAATTTTCAATCATGGTCTCCAGTCAGAAAATTAACCGGTGTCTTTATGTGATTCGTATAGTAAGTTTTTTCAAGTTAGACCAAGCACCTTTCGGTATTTTGAGTAACAAAAAATATCCTCTAAAGGCCCTTTTACACGTTCACTCATTACCTTCGGAATTCCTGCTCGAGGCACTAAGCCCCGCCCACTACGAGCCAAAATAGCCTTTATTGCGTGAGCGGCAATAGTGAGGAACACAATCCCGCCATATCAAGCATGTCTTGATTTTTGACTCATGAGCGGCAGTGATGAGGAACGGTGATGTTGATAATAGCTCTTGTATAATGTCAAGAAAACTGTACGTTTTAAACAATTTTCAATAATTAATATGAAACTGTGGAATATTTATTCGCTTCATGCATATTATTTATTACGTACGTTATTATGATAGATAAACATTAATTATTTAATGATATAAAATATTTCAGATGAAAATACTGTATTTTCAGAGAAAATAAGTTTTTTATTGGTCTTCTTTTGCGTTTTTTTTTCTCTTGTTAATACAACTAAACACAGTGCTACCTTTTAGCTATAATCAGAGAAGGACATACAGCAAGTGGTGAACGTCTGCAATGGCTCTACGTGAAAAAGCGCATCAGTAATCACTCACGCTCATTGCTTGTATGGGCGGGGCCTAAAATTACTCATAGGAAATGAATGTGGGGAAAAGAGTGTACGTGTAAAATGGCCTTAATTATTCATTGTAAATGGAGTAAGTTCCGAACCATCGGACAGTTCTACATTTTCAGTCCTATAACAAAAAATGAAATACCTAATAATTATTATTTACTTTTATTGGTATCCATGATACCTACCTGCTGGTATCATGGATACCAATTAAAATTAAACTAATATTTTTTTATATGACCGGAAATATTGAACTATCCTATAAACCGGAAAATACTCCAGCTGACTTTCATTGTTGTGAAGATATCTATTACCTAGTAGGTTCGGTGTTCTAGCTAAATTAATAAATAATAATGTTGTTATCTACCTAGGATTATAGGTATTACCTATATTATAATAACATTTTTTTATAACATGGATTTTTGTTCCAATTTTTCATTCTCATCAGTAGGTTGCTCAGTTCCATCTCTGGATGGATATCCAATTGAAAATTTGGTGAGTTTAGTTTGAAATATATGTTAATTATTTCATGGTCAATTCATCTAGTTCTTCTGTTTATATTAAAGTTAGGTATGTATAATTATTTAAAAAATAAAAACTTAGTTAGGAACTTAGGCCCTTATCTACCAGTCTGCAAAGCATCAAGCATGCACAGTGGCAGTGCCAATCTGTCAATCAGTGTCCAGATATTTAATTTTTGGGGCAATTTGTCTTCAAAGATTTTCAAATTTCTCTCCAAAATGACCAATAATTTCAAAATTCTCTCCACTAATTACATGTAAACATAGGAATTAAATATTAATTAGGAAATTGACACCGAATAATTCAGGAGACTAATTTCAAGGCCTCAGTGGTCGCCGGATAAACTTCATGCATCTTTTGCAGACTGGCAAGTTATCTAGGGTCAAGCAGGTAAGTTACTAAATTGCTTCAAACTGACTAACTGCGGCCTCTTACAGAAGAAACATCATACATTCAAAACACGCATTAAAAACCTAAATCAATTATTTAATAAATTATAGCATGCACTGCACTTCTTTTGCAGTCTGTATTTCGTGGTAAATTCCACCGACATGTCTGTGGAATTTTTTCCCTTTGAAAATAATATTCTGGCAAAGTTGGTGGATTTTTAGCTATTTAATTATTCCTATGTTACCATTAATTTTCAGTGGATAAATTGGGAAAATGTTGGTGGATCAGCCAAATAACCAGTCTGCAGAATATGGAACATTTTTCTAAGACCAGTCCAGTCTCAGTCTGCAGAAACTGTTATAGTGATGTAGAGATCTCTCATTCTGTTCATAGTAAAATTAATGTAACTATATGGATTAATTCAGAAGTGTTCGTAGCAAAATTAATGTAAATATAGGAATTAATTCAAAATTGTTCGGAGAGATTATCCCAAATATCTCCCATATTCTGCAGACTGGTTCTAAGACTCTTTGCGGGAGTTTTTGATTGAATTTTTAGAAATTCGAGATCTCTGCGGGAGATTTTGAATTAATTCCTATGTTACCATTAATTTAGCTGCGGGAGATTTTGAATTAATTCCTATGTTACCATTAATTTAGCTGCGGGAGATTTTGAATCTGCTGCTGAGAGTCAGAGAATGACTCTCTCTCAAAATAAAATCTCTGCGGGAGAAGAGACACATTCTGCAGACTGGCCAAATAACTGGAAATTTATAGTGGATTTTTTCAGCTTTTTGAAAAAGTCAGTGGGATTTTTGCACCAAATATAGACTGGCTTGAAGTTCTTTTGTTAGCTATCCAACATTTTAATGTAATTTCAGATCGGAATGTTCTAAAGACTCTTGAGAGGGGGAGGGCCGCAATTAAAAATTAAAGGACCGCAATTTACCTGCGTGACCCTATGTTGTTAAATTTTAAGTATAAGATTAAGATAAACTGGTAAGTCTAAGTGATAACTATTACTAAGTATTACCCCAGTCTGCAAAGCATGCACAATCTGGGACTGTCTCCAGATATTTAACTTTTGCAGCAATTTCTCTCCCAAGGATTTTCAAATTTCTCTTCAAAATAACCCATGAATCTCAAACTAATCTCCAATAATTAAATGTAAACTGTAAACATAGGAATTAATTAGAAAATTGTTGCCGGATTATTCAGGAGATTAATTTGAAGGCCTAAACCTCACAACTTGAAACTTCATGCATCTTTTGCAGACTGGGTATTACCTTATGCCGCTCCATATTTCAGAGGCTGGAAAATTGTAAGTCAATTTGTGAGCCAAAATTTCACAAAAATTATGATACCAAGCAAATTTGACTCATTTTTTTGAAGATTTCAAGCCAAAATTAACATGGGAACATTGGAATTAATTCAAAATTTTAAGCTAATTAGATATATCTGAGTTTTGACCTTTTGAAATCTAAGCCAATTAATTGGCTTTAACTGTCATACTCTGTAGTCTGTAACATGGATGCTGCTGATAGCTGATGCCCCAATTAAAAATTATTTTACCTATAGCCTGATGAAAATGTAAATGGTGATGAACAGTTATATAAGGTATTATTGGTAACAATGTATAAGGCACTGGGTCTGGCCTGTCTGGGCAATAATTTAATTTACCAGTCTGCAGAATAGGTCTGAATATCCACTCTGCATAGACTGCATAATGCATCTGAGCCCAGTTTGAAAAGTATACCTAGCAGGATTTGTGGACTAATTCTGCGCCCAAGTCCTATTTCATTCCTATATTCCCATGTTATTTGCTGTGCCCAAATCCCAATTTCTGTATAATATCCTGGGTCTGTGGAGATTTTCTTTTCAGACTGGAGCAGCGTCTCTTGCCCCACAGAGATTTTAATTAGAGAGACAGTTACTCTCTGACTCTCAGCAGCAGATTCAGAATCTCCTGCAGCTAAATTAATGGTTACTTAGGAATTAATTCAAAATTCTCCAGCAGCTAAATTAATGGTAACATAGGAATTAATTCAAGATCTCCCACAGAGGTTTAAAATTTCTAAAATTGGGGTTAGATTTGTTGCTGAGAGCCTAAAAATCTGAGCAGGACTGAGCCCAATTAACAAATTTTAGAAATTTTATATCTCTGCAGGAGATCTTGAATTAATTCCTATGTAACCATTAATTTAGCTGTGGGAGATTCAGAATCTGCTGCTAAGAGTTAAATTCAAATATCTGTGAGTCAGGAGTGGAGACTCAGTTTGCCAGGTAATAAAGCATGTCCAAACTATCCATTTTAATGGCAAGTAGAGGGAGGAAAAATGTAACACAAATGCTTTCTATAAATATAGGTATATTTTGCTAGAAAAATGTTTTCTATTCTTATTTTCAATTTAGTATCAATATTAATAATCTTGAAC